>JAKXYG010000339.1:0-55000 GCA_025895645.1 Cardicola forsteri
AATAGGTTACATTATTTAATGTGTAATCAATTAAACCGTAAGTTATCGCAATTAATTTATTTTAATAAAACTTTTTAAATTAACAGACGGTAAGTAGTATCACATTTTTATAAAAACGTACCAGTGTAAACAAATAAAAATTTAATTTATTTGTTTAAAAATCAATGTTTAAAAATAATTTTGTTTATGTAAGTTCACACAACATATGCTATTTTATTGTTTTTTTACATTGTATAATAATGCTGCTTGTGCAGTTATTTTTGTTGTAATTAAAATAAATTTTTTAATTTTTTTAAAATAATTAATTTAACACAAATACTTAAATTCAATATAAAGTTTTTACGTATTTAAATCTAAATCGACATTTGTATACAGTAATCTAGACTTGTTGCAAAATGTAAATAATAATTTTAAATTGTTTATCTCAGCATATTTGTTTGTTTTGTTTACTATAATAAATTCAATAATTATAAAATAATATTAAATTTTAATTTATGGAATATTAAAAAGTTTATTTTTAAAACTTTTTAAATTAATAAAATGTTGTTACAATTATATTTAATGTTTAACCAGTAAGCATGGTTGTTTAAACGTTTGACTATATTACAGGTTTTTTAAACTGTTTTTACAAACTCAATTATAAAAAATGCCGAATTAATTATAATTAAAAATGTTTTAATTTTGTGTAAAAAGTCATCATTGCATTTGGTAAATTAACGTTTGTGACAATATTTATCTAGCTGTGCTTAAGCGCGCACTTTTTACATGTGGAAAACATTAGGATTTTTTTTAAAATAGTGCGGTACAGCGCTTAATTAGATCTTAATTCTGCATATGTTTTATTTTTTCTATTAATTTAAAAACAAAGATCCAGGTTAAATTTTGTTAAAACATGTACTGCTAAAAAAATGTTTTTACGTAAAACATTAAATGTAGCAATAATAAATACAATTTTTTAAAACTGTAATCAAATTGCACAATTTGTACAAATAAGGTTAGTAGGTTGTACAATATTTATATTAAACAATACTTTAATAATTATTTATTACATTTTATTTAATGTAATAATTGTTTAATTAAAGTAAAAAAAAGTAAACAAATTATAAAGATTGTAAAAATATGTATTTACAATTATTTTGTAATGCTATTTTTTAATTTAATTATAAAATAATGTGTTGTGTTTATATTCAGTTTTAACACAATTACTAAGTTTTAATATGTTACTATTTATAAATTTATATTATTGTACATTTAAGTAAATTGAATGCATTTGTTTCTATAGCACAAACAATATTTATTGAATGTATTTACACCTGTTTTTTTAATTTAAATAAATTTGTTTTGTTGGTAATAATACTGACTATTATTCTAATCAGTTATTCTCTACATAAGTCAATAAATATGTACATTTTATGTGTAATGGTTTATCGTATGTTTTTGTTAATAAATATTAAAAACAAATGTATTTTAATTATAATTTTGTTAAACAATATTGTTAAAAAACAAAAGTTTACACTTGCAATTAGACATGTTTTTCATCAATCTTAAAATAAATTAAGTTAATTAATGTTAATTAAATAACTGGTAAAATTAGGCATTGTTATTACATTATTATTTAGAAGTTGTATCTTTATTTTTTTTAATAAAAAAATATTTTTTAATATATTACATTTACATGAATAAGTAATAATGCTAACATTTAAAACAATTGCACAAAAATAATTTAAAAATAAATTTTACAAATTTATATACAAACGTGTACATTTAAAAATAAATAAATACATTTAAAAAATAATGTATGTATATAAAATTAAATATAATGTATACATTATTAGAAATTTTTTAAAATTATTTATAACAAAATATGTATTATAACTAAACACGCTTTAATTTAGCACCTTAATGTTGAACCCAATGCTCAATAGTGACAACACAATACAACATTGACAAAAAAATAAAAAAAGTAATTTTGGTTCACTTACTTAATATTAATATAATTGTTAATGTTTTATATGTTATTAATCAATTTGTATTTAAATGTATTCTATTATTAATGTTAAAATATATAAAAATTTGTTTTGTGATACAATTGTATATGTTTGTATAACAAAATAAAAACATTATTTAATAAAAAAATGTATTTTAAAATTGGAGTACAAAACGTGACAATTATTTTAATAGTATATTGATGCTTAATTAATAAAACCATTTATACTATACAAACTTTGTATATTTTTATTATTTGTATTTTTTAATTATATTTTTTAAATCAAAGGTTGCAGTTTTATCATTTTTTATTTACTTTTTTCTAAATATCTCATTAATAACATTAACATTTTTTAATTATATATGTATATATATATGTTTATAAAGCAATAAGTATGCAATAGTAACATTAAATTATTTTTAACACACATGCATTAACTATATATTTTGTAATTTTAAAAATATTAACACTAATTATATTAATATTTGCAATTAATTATTAATTTTAATTATAATTTAATTATACAAAATGTATTATATAAATAATTATATACATATGCATATATATCTATGTATATATATATATACATATATATATATATATATATATATATATATATATATATATATATATATTTGTTTTTAAAGCGATTAGTATGAACAATTATTAATAAACATTATGTTTACAAAAAGAATATGTAATTAATTATTTTGTAATATAAAAAATAATAACACCGTTGATTGTATGTTGTTATTAAAAAACATTAATTCTTATAATTATAATAAAATTAATCAAATAACAAAATATTTATATTAACTTTTAAATAATATTTTTTTAGCGATGAGTATGTATTATTAACTGAAAAAATTATATGCTTGTGTATTTTAAGTATTACAAATAAAATAAGAATTATTTGTGTTAGTCTTAACAAATATTTAGCTATTGTAGTAATACTACAATTGTATTAAATTACATAAGAATGTGATGCAGGTATTACGCTTTATACTTTTATCAATTTAAAGCAATAATTGTGTATTAGTAACAATAAAAAATTAAACACTTATTTTATGTATAAATTTATTTGTACTAGTAAACAAATACAATACAATTATTTCATGTTGTTATTAACAAATATTTCAGTTATTATAACTGTAGCGCAGTTGTAATAAACTAAATATGTAGAATATTGGTACATGGCTTACTCTTAATATTTTATAAATTTTAAAGCGATGAGTATGTTGTAGTAACAATAAACAGTAATGTTAATGTTTATTGGTATCAACAATTTGTATATTATTTTAATAAAAATATGCAAATTTACGATAATTTATAAAAATAATATTTAAATTCGCGTTTTTAAATACATTATAAACTTTTATTTATTTTATACATAGCTTACATCGTTATTGTTCTTATTGTTGATGTCAATTTTAACATATATATATTATAAATGTTTTTGTTTTTAATTTTGGTAATTTGTTTGCTAATAAGTTTAAGTAAAAAAGTAATACTTAATTATGTTTTTTAATTTTTTAGTAATACTCAACTTTACAGATAAATAATTAACACAAAAAAAAATTTTAAAATATTTTTTTATAAATAAATTACTTATTACATTTGTATTTTTTTAATACAAAATTAAAATTTATTATTATTTCTTTTCTAATAAGTTAAAAAATATTACTTAATAATAATGTAACTACCTTTAACTAATTGGAAATATAATTATATTAATGACATAAACAATATATATATATATATATATATATTGCTAAATGTATTTTATCATTTATAAAGCGATGAGGTATACATTTGTTAAAAATAACATTTTTTAAAATTATTGTTAACTCTCTTTCTTTCTCTCTCAGGCTATATATATATATATATATATTTAATAATAACAATTTATTAAAATGTTAATCCATTATTACGAGCTAATTGTTTGGAAATGAAAGTTTCTGGAAAAGTTGTTGAACCCGACGAATCTGCTAGGTGTGTTGAGTTACTACGACGACAACAGGTAGTTCGAATGGATGACGAAAGCAAAAACCAACTCGCTATATTGTCCAGTCCATTATTCTCAATGAAAATTTGTTTGATGGTTGTAGAATGGATTATTTTGATGCCGTCATTGGTTGCAAACGTTGATAAATAGACAGATTAATTGATCTTCAATGTGATTTAAAATTTATTAATTGCTATAAATTGCATAATATATGTGCTGCTTACATTTTATTTTTTACCAGAAACAAATTTATATATATGCACCTTAAGCTGTCAGTGTTGTGTGCCAAAATTAAATTATTGTATACTAAATTAGGGTAATCACTAAATCGGGTGACAGTGATGGGGTGCTACATTTCTAATACATTTTGTAATTTTTGAGGAAACAATGAACTAAACATTTTTGTTATAAGGTGAATACATTTCTATTTCAAACCATTTTTATTTAACATAATTACTATTATAATAAGGTTTATGTTCCCTGAAAGGATTTGCGTTAGGATTCTAATGATCTTGAGGATTTGTGTAATGCTTATAGACTCAATTTCAATGATAGTGATATCTCTGACTGTTCCACGAGGTGCGTCCTGGACTAATAACAACAAGACCGAATTATAATTGGACTTCCGCTACGGTGGATAAGTGCAAGCATACGTTCAGGGTATTTCAAAGTATACGTATACCATATGTAGCCCTTGGGTTAAAGGGGAGATAATCCTGATAAAAATTTAGAGAGCCTCGTCAATCTACGCAAATAGTGGCGACGTCACAAGGATATCGCCTACCAACCAAGAAACTTCGTTATTCGTCTACATTTATTACGCTTATCAAGTCATCAAAGTCGATTGTTTTATATGCCGTATAAGATGAAAATAATGAAGAGGTGATCACGTCACTATCTAAAATGAAATCTCTGAAAGCAATTGTATGGATGCATCGTTTATTTTAGTCAAGAACTTTGTACTTAATGATTAAAAGTACATTAATTTATAAAGTATAATAAAAGCTACGTGGTGTTCTCCAAAAATTATACTAGTGCTCTTGAGTATCACTTTTTTGAAATCTAGTATTGGATATTAAATTAAAGATTTAATCAACCACTAGTTTTTGATATTATTGCAGCCGTAATCATTTAAAACTCATTTCATGCTACAGAACTACAATGCAGAAATTCATCTAAAGGTTAAAATTACTTATCCCAACTTCTGATAGTTTTGATAACATATAAAGCTTAAATGCGTGCTTCTAATAATATTCCGTAGATGTGACACAACACTAGTTGAGTGATCTTGGTTCCGATAGCAGCATTTATATTATTACCAAACCTAAACCGTCAGTAGCACCAAAGTTGTGAATAGTGCAAGTGCACACACAACAAACAGTTAAAAAGCCATTGAATAACATGGCTTATTGGTTTATTGAAATCAATTTTGCTCGAGGTGTGACAACAGCGTCGAAAACACATCGCGTCCAACAATAGTCAAAGGATTAAAATAGTCGATTTTGGAGAGAGAGAGAGAAAAAAACAACAAAGTAAATTGCACGGAAGTTAGGGCAAGGGAGGGTGGCAATTATAAAATGGAAATAAATATTGGTTGCACTTGTTGGATGAAAAAGAAAGAAAATTCAAAAACAAAAAGGACAAAAAAACATCTCGATTGAAGTGCGCGCACGTGCTTTCAAAAAACCACACCAAAAAAGTTATTCTGTCGATCTGTTGGAGCTTTTGGCTGAATTAATTACTAAATCTATATTTTGGGACGCCAGTCCTTTTGTGTCTGTATTGTCAATACTGTGAGCTGCTAGTGTGGCAACATTTGGCTGACTGGTACTGAATGCGTCGAACTGATGCATCATGGAGGAATCCGCAAAATTTTGAAAAGGTGTACTAGAATGCCAAATTTCTACATGGGAAAAATACAATATATTGTTACTTCACTTGAAAAAATCCTTGCGGTCTCCCCCATTTGTACACTAAAATTTTGGCATCAAAAATCCTATACATACCAACATTCGCAACATTTTCACTTATTTTTGTAATTTTATGGATTGGCCATCTTTTACGTAGATCTCCCACTCATCCAGCCAGGATAGTTATGGAAGCCCACCCATTACCTGATGGAAAAGAAGGCCAAACGGCCAACGGAAAATTTGGACAGACATTGTAGCATGCGAACTCAGTCCTTTTATTTATGCTAAGCCCTCGTCCAAATGAATTATTTAATAAGGCCCCACGACACCCATACAGCCAACAGAGATCATTGGAGGGGTTTAACTGGGGATGTAATTAACATTTAATGTCAGCACACCTCAAGTGTCGTTCTTTGAGTACACACTACAAAGTTGACGTTTTTGCAGACGTTTTGGTTTTTGACTACTCCCGGAGTGATAATAAACTGGTGGGATGCTTATCCCCTGATGATGATGACGATTATGTAATTTTTTTATGGACCCTAATTGCTTCCATTCTCAACTGGACTTACTACCAGCTTCGGTGTCTTCTTCAAATGAAAACATGACAGATCGCTGTTTGGCCATTATGACTATTGAATAGTTTGGGCCGATGGCCTCCCATTATCTCCTGTAGACAGAGTTAGCAACAGCTACGGTGTACACATTGTTCATTGTAAAAATTATCGTGCAATTTTAATTATTTGCTAATAAACAGTAGAATAAAAAATGTTATCTCTGCCACAAATTAGGCGAAACCAGAATTGACCTTTTGGTACCTAAATTTACACCAAACAGAAATACCTAAAGAAATTAACATTTTGAATTTCAAAACCAAACGTATGGCAAAAACATTAAATACGCAATGAAGGGGAGATAATGCAAATACGTTTTTCATTCTCAAAGTAAATTCAAACTGTTTAAATCGAATACCACTGAACACTTACGCTGTAATAATTCTGAGGGAGTCGATTTCCATGACAAACTACTTTCTACATCTTTGGAAGAGTAATCTAAAAAAAAAAAATTTACATGATAGAAAAAACAATGATACACCGTTAATATTTTTACGACTCTCGGTATTCCGACTATAAGTACTACTTGCATCTTTTCTTTAATTTTTTCCAACAAATTAAATGATCCATCTTTTCAAATATGCTGGATAAATACAAAAACTTCACTTTTTATACAATTAACAATGTTTAAAATATTGTTTTACTAAATTATATCAAAGTTGTTGAGTTGTTTGGAGGCGTTTATCATGGTCAAAATGTCTGCAGTTTGTACAAATAAAGCATAGTTTGTTTTAAAATAATAATTCGTTAATTTCATGATGGACCAGAATATTGTTTTTATTGAACATCACGTTGGCTGAAGGATTATAAATTACACATTTTTAAAATAATTTCTGCACTTAATTTTTCAATATCCTTTGTGAAGTAGGTTTTTGAATTAGTCTCATTAAAACCACAAATATTCGTAAAATAGACAACTCAAAACTTATATTTTACACAACACAGACTGTTGCTTAATTACTGTTAATTGACGGCAAATGTATAACCCACAATTAGCATATCCAAGGTGGCCGTGATCAATAAATACACTCCCACCAATAATCACTGTGAAAAAGAAATTGTTGAATTTTACGAGCAACCTGAAGAATTACATTCTCATCACAAATCGTTGCTATTAGAATTTACAGGGATGACATCAACCAAGTTTTGTGGTTTTGGCATATGGTATACGTATTCTGGATGTATATTACTTTTGTTCCATAAAGGTTTACTTAAACGCCCAAAGACTGAATCTCTGACGAGTTGAATTCTTTGTTATCCATATCCGAGCCTAGGTACGTAATAGGATAGAACGCACTATAGTTAAAGTGGTCGTGCCAGTACTAAATACGGTTTCGGCCACATGCTGTTAACTGTTTTCCGTCAAACGTAAATCAATATGGAACATAGGTCGAATTTGACCATGGGTTAGTTGGTACCGGCAAACGTATCAACCAAGTTAAATTTAATACAAATAAATTAAAATAAATGTCCTTGTTACAGTTGCACATAATCGGTCAATATTTTGATTAACCTTCAGACAAATGGTAGTTGACAATCAAATGATATATTCGAAAATGACTAGCGAACATTCATTGATGTTGGCGACGCCTAGTTATTAGTTCGATATTTGTACGTTGAAGAATGACAGTTTTTTACCTACAAAACGGCTTCTTCGTGACGACGCTACTATTTGCACAGATTGACGAAATCGCCTAATTTTTTGTCACGCTTATTTCCTTTAGCCCAACGGCTACATATGGTACATACGTATACCTTTTAAGTTCTTTGCCTTTTTGGCATTTGTTCCAATTACTGATGATTGTGTATTATACAAGTGTACTTATGTCCAGTACTGTAAGTTATTTTTAGTTAAATAACTGAACTAATAATAACAGTAATAACTACGGGATGCTAATGATCCTGAGGATTTGAGTAATGCTTATAAAGTCTCAATTTCCAATGATGGTGATATTCCTGACTGTTAGTCCTCCACGTGGTGCATCCTGGACTAGGTGCCCCTAGGCATCTAGACTAATAACAGCAGGGTCCGAGTGCACAGCGGTATAACTGGGCTTCCGCTACGGCGGGTAGGTGCGAACATACATGTCGTATAAATATGGGAAATAATGAAGAGGTGACCACGTCACCAACCAAATGAATGAATGAAAAATGAAAGTAATAACTACAATAGTGAAATAAGGCAATAAAAAGATAACTGGTACCCAGTCCAAGATGCACCACATGGAGGAGCAGTCAGGAATACCATAATTATAAGCATTACTCAAATCCTTAGGATCATTAGCACAACACAAGCAGAAGAACAACAAAGTTTCTTGGCTCGTGACGGCGCCACTGTTCACAAACTACTAATACAAAATAAAATAATATTTCGATATTTTCAAAAAACGTCTACTCTTCATTAACATAACTGTACATATTAAACATCCAACTTACTTGGAGAAAAAATTCGGCTGCAAATAATGGCGGGATCATCAAGATGCCAACTTGCAGTAGATCCTAAATTTTGAAATCAAAATCGGTACATTTGAAATTAACAAACGAATAGCGTCAATTAAATGTCTTGTCAAACCGCCACAAGAACAATAGTAGTTCTACGTTCTTTCAAAACGTCCTTCCATTGTAAATATTCTGTCAAAATTAGCATCGGTTGGTAGCAGACCCACTCCTCTTCATTAATTCCAAGTTTCAATAGCTTCTCAAATTTCTATACGAAAGGTTGTCGGATGCAAATTGAACTTGGAGGAGGTAAATAAAGTTTCTTTGCTAGACGACCGCTTCCTTGTGACGACGCCAGTGTTCACAGAAATTAACCAAGCGATCTTCTTTAGGGTTGACGCCGGTTCACGAATCCACAAGCTTAACTGGCTGCATATAGTAAATGGTTAGGATTTCCAGCTCTCATCCGGGGGCCCGGGTTCAACTCCCGGCATAGGAAGCTCAACTTGGGATGCTAATAATCCTGAGGATTTAAGTAATGCTTATAAAGTCTCCATTTCCAATGATGGTGATATTCCTAACTGTTAGTCCTCCACGTGGTGCATCCTGGACTATGTGCCAACAGGCATCTAGACTAATAACAGCAGGGTCCGAGTGCACAGCGGTATAACTGGGCTTCCGCTACGGCGGGTGGGTGCGAACATACACCCAGGATACTTAAAAGGTATCTAAAGGTATACGTATACCATATGTAGCCCTTGGGCTAAGGGAGATAACCCTGACAAAAAATCAGGCGGCCTCGTCAATCTCTGCGAACAGTGGCAAAGTCACAAGGATGCCGTCTACCAGCCAAGAAACTGTTATTCTTCCACGTTTGTCAAACCATCGAAATCGATCATTCTACATGTCGTATAAATATGGAAAATAATGAAGAGGTAACCACGTCACCAACCAATGAATGAATGAAAAAGTAAATGGTTGCCTTGAGATATACTGTAAGTATCTAGGATGTATGCTAGTAGCCATTCACTGAACAGGAATCCAATGAAAATTCAGATATACCGCTGTGCAATAGGTCCTTGTTGTTATTAGTCTGGATGTCTAGAGACACCTAGTCCAGAATGTACCATGTGTGATTTAATTGGATACATTGCATTTGTGTAACACGATGGATAAAAGTTGAAACAAGCAACAACTTCATGATACCTCTCTGGAATACTCGATTCATCCCCAAGGTTTAATGTCAGTTTTACCGCTGTGTACTCGGTTCCTGATCTGTATCAGTCTGAATGCAGAATCTAGAATATCACCGATACTTTATAAACCTTAACCAAATCCATTCTTAAACGTAAAAATAAAGAAACGTTGGTCCAGTACTATTTAATGATGACTATAATTCCATAAAAAAATTAGTTTCAGTAAAAACCCACAATAAAAATCTATACCTAAAAATATGTATAATGTCAGCATACCCTCAATAATTATTAGAATGATAATAATAATAATAATCAATACCTGTGTTCGGATGATTGCACTCAGATATTTGATCCGAACCAGATGAGTAACCGTTATCCTTAAAGTTTAATGCAACTTGTGTGGAGTTTTGTATCTAAAAATAAGAATGAACTTTAAAACGAATCAAATTGGTACAATCCAACATGCTTCGGATGACTAAATCTTAGTTGTACAAAACGTGAAAACTAACCACAATAGTTACAAGTTCAAACAATTTGATATCTTCAGTATTGTCAACGGTACATGTGTTTGATACAGCAAAGTTTGAAAACAATTCAATCAATGACCAGTTAGATCACGTTTTTTTAATTAAAGTTCATATATATATATATATATATATATATATATATATATATATATATATATATATATATATATATATATATATACTAATGGTCGTGATGCATATCCTGACTTCCGCTTCGGTAGATGGATGCAAACACACCCTCGGGATACTTAAGTATCTAAAACGTGTGCATACCTTGGGCTAATGAATATAACCCTGGAAAAAATCAGGCGACCTCGTCAATCTTTGCAAACAGCGACACCGTCACAAGGGGCACTGTTTATTAACCGAGAAACGTCGTTTTTCTTCTACATTTGTTATGTTTAATATGCCGTACCAAATATAGGAACAATAAAAATGAATAACGCTTACAAAATTGAATGGAATTCTATCCAATTGTCGGAAATCTTCATTCACACTTCCCTGAAAGTTGTTTTTAAGTCCATTTGAATAATAATTTTTCGCATTACTCGAACTGACAACGGTTGTACTGGCAGTATTGAACACATTGGACGAAGTCGAATTCATGCGACCGTCGTCACCTTCGCCGCCCGGGTTCAATAATTTGGAGTCGATGCCATTCGATGTCGTCCAATCAGAATTGAGGTTGGAAAAGTAGGGCGATTGGCGACACAACTGATTGAAAAATGCGTTGAAATCGAAAGGAGGCGGCGTCGAATTCGGACACTTGTCGTTATTGTTGAGCATAGCCGATGCCGTTTTGAAAGCTGCAGCAAACAGATTGGCCAACTGGTTGCACGATGACGCCGATTGGCCGTTGAATGCGTCCAAACCTTCGGGAATGAACGATTGGGGAAACTGATTGGCGTTGGGTGCGCAATGGCCACCCATCGGAGCAGACTCGGCCGACTTGGTCTCGTCCCAATGAGTCAAGTCGGCGTTTTTTTTATCGGTCGAACGGCAGCTATAGAAAGGCGCAGATACCAGGTTGGATGAGGAATGGAGACCACCAGCACCGACGATGTTATTATTGGGAAAAAATCGATCGGTATTCGAATAGAAAGAATCTGTTTGTAAATTTAGATAATTTAGAGATTCGCTTGTTTGAATTGCTTTCTCAAAACCGGGTGGTGGATCAATGCTTGAAGAATAGATGGAATTTACGTCATTACTAACATTGTTGTTATTTAGTTGGGTTCGACCTTCGTGTTCGACTGATTGAAAATTTGTGAACCACTGTGGAACTGATGACGATCGATAATTAACATCCGAGGCAACTCGATTGGATTCCAACCCAGAAAAGTCATTGGAACGTTTCAACATGTAATTGACATTGGAATTATTTCCCGAAACATCCAACTGAGCAATTTCCGTCGCCAACAATTCGGCCAAACCCTGCTGAGATTCACGAAAAGGATCGAAATCTATATCGACAGGATCTTCGCCTGCAATATCCACTTTCGTTGTAGTCAAATTACCCCAAACGGAACTTTCATCACAAAGATTATTCTTCTTCGTCTTGTTATTTGTTTCATTCAAACATCGATCATTTGTTTGAGCATCCGAATTCGAATGATGGTTGACACTATCTGGCAAATTCATTTCGTCACAATGCTTGTGGCAATTGGCATTGCCCGAATCTGTGCGCTTGGAATGATGAGTCTTTTTCCTAGTTGCATTTCGACTGCCATTGGCATTTCCATTCACATGATTCCAATCAGTATACAATTTTGAAAAATTATTATTCAAGCTATGCTGTTGTTGCTGTTTATTTTTACGACTGTCGTTTATACTGATCGAATAAGAGGCATTTTTGTTGTTATTAGATGATCGAGAGTCGGAGTTGTGATTTGGTTGCGAATGACTGCGGTCATTCGAACGAAAGTGGCAATTTGCTGTTTCTAAATGACTTGAAACTGAGTCTGGAATGGGTTCGTGTCGAACTCGCGCGCGGTTGAATTTTGACTTGGAACCGCCGCCACTGGTGTAGCTGCTATCTGCCGAGATTGAGTGGACGTTTTCATTTATTTCATTATCATCACCATCATTATTATTTTTATCTGAATTATTTGAATTAGATTTCATATATTCCAATAAAAGTGTATTCATATATTCTGTGTGTTTACCAGCTTGCATCTCTTCTTTGGTAAAACTGGCAGCTGTACTTCCCAATTCATGTAGATACATACATTCCTTGTTAATTAAATGTTTAAAAATTATTAGATTAAATTTAGAATTAAGAAAATTTAAACATGTAATTATCAAATACGCATCAATATAAACAAAAATAATAAAAACCTAAAATGTGAGATTAATTCATTTCGTACATTCTCCTTAGCCACAAACAAAATCAGTATATATATATATATATTTATCAAAACAATATGATGTGGTCAACTTAACATTAATAACTACACACTATTATTATTATTGTTTATATATATATATATATATATATATATATATATATATATACTGATTTTCTATTTATTTTATTTGGAATTATCAAGTAAGTAAATGCTATACATTTTCTTAGATTATTTAAAATCAGTATTTCAATTTCAAAATTTTAAATACTAGTGTTCAAACCAATTAATTAAAATTAAGTATGCAAATGACATAATTAATTAAAACTGTTCAGTAAGCATTTAATTTAAATGAAGTTATAACTACAACCAAAACCCATTCATAATAATTAAACTTTAAAATAATTTGATCAGCTATAAACATGTAATATATTTTATCGAGCAAAAAATAATACAAAAATTACTAGTGTATGTTATTAGACAAATGAAAAGTCTAAGAACTAAAAACTAAAACATAGAAACATAAAAATAGCAATTTAACAACTCACTGGTTTAGTGCATTTTGAACCCCTTAAAAACTGACTACAATATTTGGTAGTTCCTAAAGAAACACGGATAAATCTCCCATGCAAAGTACTCTGATTCAAATCTTGAATGGAACGCATGGCATCATCAGATCTGTAATATGTGATATAAGCACTGAAGCTTGGTTGGCCCTAAAACACAAAACCAATTATTATACTATAATAATAAATTTACCTGAGGACCCCCAAAAGTCTGATTTTCATTAATTTCAACCTTAAAAATTTTCCCGTATCGCCCAAAATAATCGTGGCCTTTCAAAATTTCCTTATCCTTTGAAATCCACGTAGGGAGACCAACCACAAAAATCAAATTTGGTTGAACAACTCTAAATTTTAATACAACAACATCGCAGAGATTACCTTAGTTCTGGGAGGGATTTTAATAGTTCTGGATTTAATTTAGTTTTTTTAGTATTTTCTTTACGTTTACGACTTGGCCTAATAATTAATTTTTAAAAGTAAATTAACAAACTGTAAATCTTGAACTGGTTTATAAGAAGCAGGTTTTTCAGAATTGTATTCCTAATAATAATACACAGAATAACTTTATACCTTCCGACAGGCGGGACATAAACCATTTTCCTCGTTTATTATTTTTGCCCAACAAAAACGACAAACCTAAATAAATAAACTAAGTAAAAATTGAATAAACCTGATATCTGCAATCACAAGCGAAAAAAGCTAGATCATCTGCTTCCATTGGTTCCATACACAATGGACACTAAAAATAAAGCATAATTTAAAACATACCATTTCCTTTTCGTCAGTAATCATTGATAGCGCTAATTTTTCATGCATAAAATAAAATCAATGGCAAAATCTAATATAAAACTAAAGATATAACCGATTCAATTATTACCAATAGTAAACAGAATATTCCGCTGCTAAATTTACCGCAAGTTTAAAAACAATAGAATTAAACAAAAATTACATATTTTATTTACGATAAAAATTACAAATTAAATTAAATTTTTAAATAATTTAACGTGTTTTTTATATTTTTATATAAAATTAAAATTATTTTATATATATATATATATATGGTTAAAAATGATTAATGCAATTGAATTAAAATAAATAAATTTGGTGTTCTTGTTTTCTAATAATACATTTTTAACTTATAAAATGTTAAACAAGTAATTACTTAAAAATAATAGTATTTTGTACCTCAATAAATTTACTTTTAAGATGTAGCGAGCACCTAGTTAACGCCGTAACTGAAAGCTAGTTCTACTGAAGTATCTAAGCCAATAACTATAATAATAATAATAATAATAATAAAAATAATAGTAATAATAATAATAATAATAATAATAATAATATTAACAATAATAATAAAGTCCTATTAGTCAAGTTTATTTATTATTATTTTTTTGTTTATTACTTTGAATGATTTTTTAGGAAATCATCTTTTAGTAGTAGAGATTTAGCGAAACCAAACGTGGGCCGCATTTTAGTGTCGGTGGTGGGATTTGAACTCGTCCCCACGGAAGTATTCCAAAATAGTTTGCTATAAACGTTTACAGGTTAAACATAATGTATTTAATTTTGTTTTAAAAAAATGCTCACATGCTCAAAAATGCTTTCCGTAAAACACTCAAGCAGTAAAAATAGAATAACCAATAAAACAATCAACACGATAAAATAATGAATAGTTTAAAAAACTCCAATTGTTTTTTAATTATATTCTTATTAAACTGACACTTATTCTCTTCACTATGAATTACATCCTACTTATTAATTAGCGGTATATACTAAATTAGTTTTATGTGACTATTGCAATGGTTTATATTATTGTATTCGTTAAATTGATAATACTAATATTTTAGTAAAATTAACTACAAAAAAGGCTGCGTTGCCGGGTTTCACTTATTAGCGCAATGGAGCGTTTTGGAGAGCTAGCAACTTTGCTTGCTGACGAAGGTTGCGTGTGTTGAGTCAGTTTGCGAGTTCCTCCAATATCTATCGTCTTTACTGAGGCAAAGACAGAACAAGAAAACGTTTATTACTAAATTTACAAAATCGAAACCACGGAAAAAACTAAAAATTAAAATGGAAACGGAAGATGACGATGTTGGACGGAAATGTTCAACGGCGTGGAACGTTTATAAATAGCTGTTTTCATTAATAGAAAACGTTGGCACATTTAAACAGAAATATTAATATTTGTAATAAAATAAAATAATATTGTTTATCATTTTTGTACCTCAATCTTTTTCGTCGACTATCTATTTTTAATAGTATGAGCTAGTAATGTAATTCTTTGAAAGATTTTGAATAGTTTAATTAGATAGGCAATAAATTGGTCACTTTTACTTTAAAAGAAAGTGTCCTTAAAGCCAAATAATATATCTGTTAACCAAAAAAAAACCGATTATGTAGATTTACAAATGAGGTTCCTTCGTTAATTTAATCAAACCACTAGTTGGTCTCACGTATATTTTGCTATTATAACTCGCGAAGTGAGGCGCGCGTCACGCTACACGTCCATTGGAGCGTTATTAATCCTTTTCTCTTTTCTTCTTTTTTGAAGATAATAATAATAATTTATTACTCAAAAAAGCATTTACAGTATTGCATTTTTTGAGGTACAAACCAGTGTTTTTGCATTGCATACGTAACTTGTTTTATTATTATTTTTCATATTTATAATTTTTGCTCGTTTTCTACAATTGTTAACTTCCACTATCTACCTTGATTTCAAATATTTTTTCTGTCACTAATCCCCCTTTACTTCACCATCCATTTGATTTTTCCCCCTAGAAATTTGAGAACCGAGTACTAAAAGGCGTTTTGGCCTACTCAACTCGTGAAAAATTCTGAACTATTAATTTTTCCAGACTTATAGAAAAGGTACTGCTCAAATAACCAAGTCTTCTTCCCTTAAGCAGGAGGTAAATGACGCTGCAGCAACATATCATAAACATTAGATGAGATTATCTATAGAAATTTCATTTTATGTTTGTTACTTTAAATGTTTACACGAGAAACATCTTTCAGTAGTGGACATTTTAGCGAAGCCAAACGTGGGCCCGCATTTTAGTGCTGGCGATGGGATTCGAACCCATGTCCACCGAGGTCCGAATTCGAGCGTTGTACCGCTAGACCACCCCGGCACAAATTAACGAAGCAACACACGGAGTCGTATCTATACATAACAATACGGTAATTGTTAGTCCTATTATGAATTAAAAAACTTTCCTCATGCACAAACAAAAATATTTAAAACTTTTTACATTCATTGTTGTTGGTGACATAGTGACCTCTTTTATTGTTTCTATAGTTGTACATAGTTAGAACGATCGATTTCAATGGTGGGCCCGCATTTAGTGCTGGCGATGGGATTCGAACCCATGTCCACTGAGGTCCGAATTCGAGCGTTGTACCGCTAGACCACCCCGGCACAAATTAACGAAGCAACACACGGAGTCGTATCTATACATAACAATACGGTAATTGTTAGTCCTATTATGGATTAAAAAACTTTCCTCATACACAAAACAAAATATTTAAAACTTTTACATTCATTGTTGTTGGTGACATAGTGACCTCTTTATTGTTTCTATAGTTGTACATGTTGAACGATCGATTTCAATGGCTTGATAAGTGTAACAAGTATAAAAGAATAATAAAGTTTCCTGGCTGATAGACATTATCCTTCGACGGCCCCGCCTAATTCTTGTCAGTATTATCTCCCTTAGTCTAACGGCTACTTGATATAGTGATTTACTAATAATAATTATAATAAATAATATTAGTAATAATAATAAACAAATTTTTTAACATTTAACAATAGAAGTGATGATAATATAGTGTAAAAATGTGATGTAGATATATACATAATTTATGTTTGCTACTTTGCATGTTTTACGTAAAACATCTTTTAGCAGTCGACATTTTGGCGAAGCCGAACATAGGCCCGCATCTTAGTGCCGGTGGTGGGATTCAAATATATGCCCATCCAAATCGAGCGCTTAAAATACCTTTTCAGTAAGTGTATATTTGCACCCACCCGCCGTAACGGATGCCCAGTTATACCGCTATGCATTCGGTCCCTGTTGTTATTAGCCTAGATGCCTATAAGCACCTAGCACAGGATCCACCATACGGAGGATGAACAGCCAGGAATATCACGATCATTGGAAATGGGAACGTTATAAGCATTTCATACTGTACGAATTTTGAAAATATGCTAACTTTTGAGTGTATTAAACTATGTAATTTAATATTGTTTTCTGTCTGTTACATACTGCTAATTGCATTGTTTTTTATGATTGTACCTAATTTTATGTGCTATTGAAGTATGCAAGCCAATAACCATAACAAAAATATTGTACAAAATGTTGTCTTAATAATTCGAAAATAAAACTGAATGCTTTTGTAATTTCAAACGCATTTAGCAACATTTGTGTATAGAAAATTTATTTAAAAATTGTAGTAAACAAGACACCGTACATACATACAAACGCTAAAGTATTTGAACGCACACAATTTCATAAAACAGAAGAATAAATCTGAAATAAAAAATAGTTGAACACGTAAACAATTATGGAAAACAAAACAAACAAATTAGCTATACAATAATAGTATATAAACAATGGCAATTTTCTACAACAAGAGATTGAATTTGAGCTCTCAAGTATAATGTAGCGTTTATTTTGTAAAAATGTGCAATTAAAAATTGCATCTAGTAATAACAGTAATTACCATTAAATGTCTATGCTATATATATATATATATATATATATATATATATATATATATATATATATATATATAAAGTTGATATTTTAGAGGCTCTTGATAATTTGGACTACCCTGGACGATAATAACCGATAGGGGATGTTTATCCCTGGCGGTGATGAAAACTGAGTGAACAAACATCTAACATTGTTTTACATCCCAATTTCAGATGTTCAAGAAAAAGAACGCAGAAAAGTAAAAAAACGCTGTTTACAAAAAATAGTGACATCAGTTAGTTTTTTATCAAAAATGTTTCCTTAAACCCAGCAACATCCTAGCGGACAATAAAGTGGCCTTTGTGAACAGTGTTAACATAACAACGATGTCGCTTTTAAACTGACAAATCATACAATAATCGATAACACTGATTTCAGTATTTTCATTCAATTTTTTAGGACAATTCTAGTGACAATATATTGTCAAATAAATAGAAATGCTCAATTCGAAAACGTTAATGAATGCTTATAAAGTATCCATTTCCGATTATGTTTACAACATGCCTCCTTGCGGTGGACTCCGAGCAATATGGATTAGGGACCATACAATCATGTTTCCACCTTGGCGGATGGATAAAAACATAGACACCCATAATAGGAAAAAGACATATTGAAGGTGTTGCTCATGCCACACATGTAGCCGTGGTAATAAAAAAGAAATAAAACGGCATCGTTAATCTTTGCAGTCACAAGAATGCCGTCTACATCAATCAAGATACGTTATTGTCCTACATGTGCTACGCTTATAAAAATACTACACTCGTTAAAGTGTCCCCGTCAAAACATTCATCATCATCCGAGATGCAAATCTCCCATCGGTTATTATCGCCCAAAAAAACTGCAAAGTATCAACTTCATGAACGACATTTGGGGTGTGCTGACTGTATATGTTAATTAGACCCCGAATTAAACCCCTACAGTAATCTCTATTAATTGCAAACGATAAGTAGTCGAACGCCCAATTAAGTAATTCATTTGGACGAGGGGGCTTAGCATAAATAAACGTTGGTATTGTCCTACGTTTGTCAAACCACCGGAGTGCACTCCTTCATTAATTCTAAGTTCGTATAACAATTCGAATTTCTACACAAAAAGGTTGGAGGAGGGGTAAATGAAGTTTCTTGGCTAGAAGACCGCTTCCTTGTGACAATGCTAAAGTTCACAGAAATGGACGAGGTGACCTTCTTTGAAAATGACACCAGTTGATAGATCGACAAGTCTAACCGGCTACATATGACAAATAGATACCTTGAGATATATTTTAAGCATGGAAATAATGAAGAGGCGACTACGTCAATAGCAATGGCACCGTCATCATTACTGCTACAACAAATACCAAAAAAAATCAAATAACTCACAAAGCTAGTGCGCGCGTGTGTGTGTAGTGCAAATCACAAATTAAACAGCAGCGTGTCCACTGTTGTAATTCATTTGTCCGCGCAAGTTAGTGTTCGTCTTGACCGTATTCAACTTGCGAATGCGACGCCTTGTGCGAACGAGCTGGGGCATGTTGATTTGGGGCTTGACGCGATAGATGCGAACGAGCCAGTGGGTCGACGTAAACGCCTCTTCCAAATATTCCAATTCGATGTTTTTCTTGCCAATTTCGACATTGCGCGTTCGATCGAAGCCGCTCGGATTGCGCATATCGAGACGCACTTCGCCAAACCGATAGAAACTCAATTTGTACATGAGACAATTGAGCATCGTTTGTGAGGCTTCTCGATCGACTCGATAGTCACCCTGCGATACACAATTGCAATCAATCAATCAATAATAATAATAGAGAATAATTTAGACAGACATTGTAGCAAGCTGATTCAATCCTTTTATTCATATTTACATATATATGCAGTAGCGTGTGCTAGGTTATGTGAACATTTATACAATTTTGTAAGAAAATAATCATTGTATTTAAAATTATTGTTGCATGATTGTTTTATATAATTAACTTAACATGTATATAATTTGTAAGTGTAAGCATTACCATTTGAATGCTATCTATCCATAATAGCTACGGAGGCCCATCTATTACCCGGATGGAAAAAAAGACAGGGTGACCAACGAATAATTTGGACAAATATTGTAGCATGCAAACTCAGTCCTTTTATTTATACTAAATCCCCTCGTCCAAATGAATTACTTAGTTGGGCGTCCGATTGCGGCTAATAGAGATCACTGCAGGGGTTTAATTCGGGATGCAATTAACATTTAAAGTCAGCATACCTCAAGTGTCGTTCATTAACGAATAATAATAATAATAATAATAACGATAATAATAATAATAATAATAATAATCATAAAATAGTAAAATAATAATAATAATAATAATAATAATAAAATCATAAAATAGTAATAATAATAATAATAATAATAAAATCATAAAATAGTAATAATAATAATAATAATAAAATCATAAAATAGTAATAATAATAATAATAATAATATTAATAATAAAATCATAAAATAGTAATAATAATAATAATAATAAAATCATAAAATAGTAATAATAATAATAATAATAATAATAATAATAATAATAATAATAATAATAATCATAAAACAGTAATAATAATAATAATAATAATAATAATAATAATAATAATAATAATAATAATAATAATAATAATAATAATAATAATAGTGTCAGTATTAATATTGGTGTTGGCAATAGCCACCTTTTCATTATTTCTACATTGGTACAGTATAGGACACAAAATTCTAGTTTATAATGAGTGTCAGTATTAATATTGGTGTTGGCAATAGCCACCTTTTCATTATTTCTACATTGGTACAGTATAGGACACAAAATTCTAGTTTATAATGAATACCTTTTGCATCCATCTGTTTTGAATATATCTTATCTTTTAACAAATTATGTGAAGTTCTTTTAAGTTGCAACAAGTGGTAATATCGTGCTACATTAGTAAAATGAAAAATAATGCATATTTTTTTTAATAAAAACTCTATTTTGTATATATTGATTTTTAACGAATATTACCAAAGTACTATTCATATATTATGTGTGTTGAACTACGTGCTTATAACAATCTTCTCAAGTCCTTCAACGCGGTACATCTACACATTTAAAAAAAATAATTTCAACCTTCTGGTAGTCTATGCTACTTCATTCTGATTGGTATAATTTTATTAGTCAGATGTGAAAAGACTCCATATTCAACATATTACATTATTGGAATCATACGATTGCGTTTTTACATTACAACTGTTTCACAATGTTCAGCACCAAACCCAATCTTTGAAGCCATTTGAGAGAAATAAATGCGTTCTTGCAAACGACACTCACCGATTTAGTCAAAAAGTCGGCCTCACGTATCTCGTTCGGATGTTCGCCTCCTCCAATGCGGACCATCCACAAAAACTTGTTGATGTCGTCGCCGCTGAAGCCAATGTAGCCGCCAAAAATAACCAACACGTAGTCAACATCCAAACTATGCAAAGTCTGCGTACCAATTAGAGAAAAATACAAAATATCAGTTGTCACAGTTGTACACAGACAACTAATTAGACATGGATTCGTAATCACCTCTTCGTTTTTTCCCATATTTATACAGCATATAAAAATATCGATTTCGATGGCTTAAAAAACGCAACAAACGTAGAAAAATAATAAAGTTTCTTGTTTAATATACGGAATCCTTGTGATGTCGCCACTGTTCGCAAAGATTGACAAGGCCGTCTGTTTTTTTGTCAGGGTTGTCTCCCTTATCTCTCCCAGCTCGACGGCTCTCCCCTAAAGCGGCAACTCACTGCGCACTCGGTTCCTGCTGTTATTAGTCTAGATGCCTAGATGCACCACGTGGAGGACGAGCAGTTAAGAATATTACCATTATTGACTCAAATCATCTAAATTATTAGCATTCCTGACTATCACTTCCGCGTGGTGCATCCTGGACTAGGCGTTTCTAAGTATCTAGACTAACAGAGTAGGGACCAAGTGCACAGCGGTATAACTGGGTTTCCGTTTTAGCGGGTAGATGCAATCAGGGTATTTAAAAGGTATCTAAAGGTATACGTATGTACCATATGTAGCCGTTGGGCTAAGGGAGATAACCCTGGCAAAAAACAGACGGCCTCGTCAATCTTTGCAAACAGTGGCGACGTCACAAAGACACCGTCAACCAGCCAAGAAACTTTGTCATTCTTCTACGTTCGTTATGCTTATCAAGTCAATTGAAGCCGTATAAATATGGAAAATAAGAAAGAGGTGATTAGCAACCAAAATGAAATTAGAAATTGAAACTCTATAAGGACTAATCAACTCATCTACCCCTCCCCCCAAAGCATTAACATCCCGCTACATAAATGCAGCGTATTGTGACCGTCGAGTTCCACAGCCGAAGCACGTCGTCATTCAACTTGACATCACTTGCCAAAATGCGCTTCGTGTTGACAAGCAAGGGACAAGCAATGGAAAAACGAAAAGTCAGCACGAACATGTTTGGCACCGCAAGCGTAAGCAAAAACCCATCCATTCGTGTCCGCTCAAGTCGACTGTCCAATCAATTTTGTGAGTGGTCATCATGTATACTTGGCCCACTGTCTGTCGTATAGTTTCATTGAAGCATTACAATAGAGATGAAAACAAAAAGTGTCATTTAAACTTTTTGTTTCACTTACTGCTAATTATGGATTTTATAACTGGTCTTCTTTTCGTGTAACTCTAACAGTAACTTCTACACCAGTATCCAAGCCAATAGCCATAACCATGATTCAATAATCACAAAACACATGTTTTCCTCTAAATGAATCAATTGCCAATTGGACTCACCTTGTAAGCTTCAGATTCGTTCGAAGCCATTGCCTTGCCAACCAAAGCAATGTGACTGTTGTTCCACGTGTTGTTGTCAACCAACGTCGTTCGATTCGCCATACCGGCGATTTGATATCCGTAATCCCACCACGACATCACTCGCGCGTCTTCTTTCGTATTTTGCCACAACCAAAAGTACGCTTCACTGTCAACGGACAAAACCCAAGAGGTATGGTATGATAGGCTAATGAAATTGAGACTTTATAAGCATTACTCAAATCCTCGTGGATTATTAGCATCCCCCTCAGGATCATTAGCATCTCATCCTCAAGATCATTAGCATCCCCCTCAGGATCATTATCGCATCCTCAAGATCATTAGCATCCCATCCTCAGGATCATTAGCTAATGATTGGAGTAATACTTATACAAACCTCAAATTCCAAAGGTGATATTTTTAATTGTTCCTCCGCCACTTGGTGCATCATGTGATCGCAAGAAAGCGGCCTTCTAGCCACAAGACTTCATTTATTCCACCCAAGTTCAATTTACATCCGACAACCTCTTCGTATAGAAATTCAAGATGCTATGCAAACTTGAAAAGGTGGCTCTGTCATCAACGTTTGTTATTGTATGAGCATTATTATTATTAGTATTATCTATTTATTTATTTTTACTACTGAATGTTTTACGAGAAACAACGTTCAGCAGTGGACATCTTAGCGAAGCCGATGGTGGGATTCGAACCCCGATGCCCACCCAGGTCCAAGTCGAGCGCTGTACCGCTAGGCTATCCCGGACTGAGTACATAGTAGTAGTAGTAGTAGTAGTAGTAGTAGTAGTAGTAGTAGTAGTAGTAGTAGTAGTAGTAGTAGTAGTAGTAGTAGTAGTAGTAGTAGTAGTAGTAGTAGTAGTAGTAGTAGTAGTAGTAAACCGAGGTTGATTGGTGGGTCTAAGCATGCGTGCATTGTACTTAAAAGGAATCTCAAGGTATATGTACGTCATATAGTTGTTGGGATAAGCGGGATATGCCTCGTCAATCCTTACTCCGTCACAAGGATGCCGTCTATCAGTAAAAACGCATCGTTATCCTCCCACGTTTGCTAGACACTTATACAACTATTGGAGTTGATCATTCCATATACTGTACAAATATGGAAATAATTAAGTGGTGACCATGACACTACAACGACATTGATAATTATCGTCATCACGGATACATAGCCATGCCGACAGAACGTAATTTCATTTGTTACTCGCCTCAAAAAGCGTTTTCACTAAAAAAGATACATTTTTGTTGCTTCAATGTTTGACAACAGGTAGACGTTTTTGGCAAGACCAAGCGGCGGGGGCGAGGGCGGGTAATCTAACCATCCAGGTTCAAGTCTAGCGCTTTACCAACAACACAACACAACACATGTACACAAAACGCATACCGAAAGTCGTCTAATATTGTTGAGAACCGTCGCGGCCATACGAAGCCAAAACGATGGATGGACTAGAATAGGCATTTGACGATATCCAAACGCAGTGCAAAACGAATAAGTACAAAATGAAAACGACAAGAATGCACACGATTAAACGCGAATCTGCTCCAGCGCTGGCAGTCGAATTCGACTGTTTCTGATTGTCGCTGCCGGCGGCGGCAGTGTCCGAATGGAGGGACGACTGCGGAATAATGGAAATAAAACAGGAAGACGTTGTACACGGTAAAATAATTACCCCCCCCTCCCCAGATAATCATAATGTTGGCTGTTGTTTACAAGCCCCTCCCTACAGGCTGACAGTTTACACATCCACACTCAAACGATTTCTTTAGTAAAAATTATGATAATGAAATGTCATGACGACTAACAAGTGCCTAAGATACTATAGCAAAGTAGTAAAAAAAATGATTTTATTGACAGAGTTGAATAAAAGCCAAAAGAAACCCAATCTTTAATGTCAAAAAATTGAAGTACGAATTTATTGATCAACCTATTTAAAACAAACACGTTCAATAATGATAATTTTTATTATAGCCTACAATTCTGTATTGAAAGTCAAATCTTCAGTGAAAATATATATTATAATTGAAGAAAACTTGAAAACACTACGCTCAGGTCACAAATCAATCAGATGCATTCTTTTTATTAAGTAAAAAATATTAGAAAACGTAAACTGAGGTGAATTCATTTCATGTAACTGTGAATATATATATATATATATATATATATATATATATATATATATATATATATATATGGTATTAGCTTAGGTACTTCAGTAGAAGTAGCTTTCAGCACATAAAAAACATGTACAATTATATATATATATATCATTATCATTTAAATTTTGTTTACCCGTCAAATTGATTTATATTATAAGACCACTCTATAATCACGTTGAATAAAAACTAATTTAAGCGTTTTCTTTTTAACTTAATGACTCTTGAATAGCTTTCTACCTATTCCTCTACCTTGTTTCCGCTTACACTCATAGTGTAAATATATGTTTTTGTATATCCATTTATTGTCACTATATTTCTATTGAAGTATATAATCCATCAATTTGAATAGTGATTAACAGTAACTCACTTTTTTTCCATTTTTATTAAGTTTGTCATACAAATGCTTGTCGCCCGCTTGATTTTTCCCATTCGATTTCGACGTATTGGCATTGTCGATCTCGCCCGAATGGTCGTCCAAAAACACTTCGAACAGCCGCGAAAGTACGATGGCCGATGATACGCACACGATGGGCGTTAGTGTCAGCATCAAACGAACCATAACTCCGGCAAAGTAAGACGCACAAATGGCGTAAAGAATGACAAAAACGCGTTCGTCATTCAAATTTTTAAAACACAACCAAACACCCGCTGGAAAAATGGCAATGAGAATGTGTAAATCGAAGAAAAATGAAAACCATCCTGTAGGTTGGTGCTCGGAAACCGACGTAATGATGGGTATATGAATTTTGGCATAACCGGTATCCCACAAAGAATAGAAACTGAAAAAATATTTAAAAAATGGATTATAGAATTGCTGCATTTTTTCCAATTATTATCTTGGATAACTTGAATACTTTAAAATAAAAATTCAAACAATTTCAAATCTTGATACTTTGTGATTAGGAAGTAATCTACAACAGGAATACCGGATCTAACAACACACACAATAAATAAGCTTCACTTTTAATCATTACTTGCGCGATAATTAATGATTGAACGAAAAAATACCAAACCATCTGTATTAATCCTTTGTTTTACAATGTTTCACCCCCTACCACAATTTCATTCATTCATACATTATAGTTGGTGACGTAATCGCCTCTTCATTGTTCCTATATTTGTACGGCATATTAAACAATCAACTTCGATGGCTTGATAAGCGTAACAAGTGTCAAAGAATAACAAAGGTGTGTGGCTAGTAAACGCATCTTAATGACGCCACTGTTCGCAAAGATTAACGAGACACCTGATCTTTTGTCATGGTTATCTCCCTTTGCCAAACGGTTACATAAGGTATCCATATACGTTAAGATACCCTTTAAGCACCCAACGCCGAAGCGGGAGCTGTGCACTCGGTTCCATCATTGGAAGTTCAGACTTTATAAGTATTACTTAAGTTCTCAGGATCATTGGCATCCCGATTAGAAATGTACTTGAATGTATTTCGAAACAATCTTCACGTTATTTTGGTTGGGACATTATTCTAGATACAGTAACCGGCATATCTTTACACGACTACAAAAATCGTGAACAGTGGAAAGGAATTGTTATAGATAAAACACAAACTTGAAACTAACAAACAGATGACTTGGCTACCATCCACAATAGTATTATTCTGTATGTAAAAATATATTAATTCAAATATTTAAACTAAATACCCCAAAATGTATACTAAAACAATAAAATTCTCAAATACAAACTAGTGTAACACTCTAAACCTCAATCATAATTACAGATTTAAACATATACATGTAACAATAGTATACACTACTGAAACCATATATATATATATATATATATATATATATCACATACCGACCACTCCATGGAGCAATTACACCAAGATGCGTAAGACCAATTACAGCAACAAGTATAATAAACGCAGACAAAATACCTGAAAACGTTAGTACTCGTTTTAAGTTAGAAGATGATATATTTGCTTGTAGATACGTTATAAATCCAACAGCCTATATTAAAAAAAAACATTTATTTTATTTATAGACACAAAAACAAGTAAAAACTGCAAGACAATTAACATTATTTAATCATGTAAACAACCCTTTTTTTAAACGTATCATGTGTTTAATGTGACGATGTGACAGACACTGGGCACGTTAGGTTCGAGTTCCACCACCGGTACTAACTGTTAGCCCTCGTTTAACTTCGCTAAATGTCCACTTGATAAAAAATGTTTCTCGTACACTAATCAAGTACTAAACACCAGTTAAAAAATGATTAATTGAGGAAAAATATTGAGAAAGTCTAATAAACAAAACAATTTGTAAAATTTACTAACAACAATTACTCAGATAAACTTGTTGACTTACCTGAATAAGAACAAAAACACCCAGTGATGCCATGTGCTCACTTGTACGTAATGGCTGAAAACCCACAAAAGGTACTTGCATAGACATCAGTAAACCCAAAATGAAAAACGTTGTATAGGAAACATAAAGCTTGGCTGTGTATCTTCTCATGATCAGCAAAACAAACGCATGAAGTGGTATTAAATTGATAATAAAAACGTAGCCACCCCAAGCAGAAACCATATAAAAATATGATACAGCACAAGCTAATGACCACAAAACCGAACCAGATTTCAACGCCTTAATCCACAAATAATATGTAAACATCAATGCAAAAATGGCAATGCCTTCGTTATCATAACTCCCAGCAGTTGAACGACTAATGTATCCAGGAGCTAAAAAACAATCTTTTTAAAAATATATTACCAATAGCAATAAAACAAGCCGCAAATAAGCCAGCACCGGTATTCCAAATTTCCTTTGTAAAAAGATATGTTGCAATAGCAGTCATTCCACTGAAAATAGGAGCCAAAAAAACGCAAACTTCGCGAATATGAACAGGAATGTTAAGTAGATTACAAATATAATGAATAAAACCTTAAAAAATATTAAAATAACGATTATAAATACCAACCAGAAGTAACCATAAGTCCGGGGTACACTGTACCTCCAACAATTCTACCAAGTGGATACCAAGCTGTACTATCAAACCAATTATAAAAAGCTTTAAAATTGTTTTCAACCATTTGTTTTGTGGCTCGATAATTAAACCATGGATCAAACTCATGGATAACACTTTCAAATCTTATAACTGAAAATAAACGAATACTGAACCCTATTATCCATGATAAAATTAAAATCAAGAAACAAATCAAACGTAGACGACCATTAGCTGATGCTCCAGAAGTTGACGCAAAACCAAACATCACTCATAAAACAACTTGTTTAATGCGTCAACTCGAAGGTGATTACGTGTATTCGTTAAAACCGAAAAAATACATTTTAAATATTTTATAATATATAAATATAATAATTTTTTATTTAATGTAAATAAATATAATTATTTATAATAATTTTTACAAATAATTTAAAACAAAAATGTAATAATTTAAAATACATTAAAACAAAAGAAATTTTTCCTACTTAAATCGTGTACAAACCTGATAAACCTGAAACTTAAATTGAAAATAGTTAAATTAAAGGTATTTAATAAAAAAATTTTGTAACATTTTACAATAACAATTATTTGTTTAATCATTACAAATAATTATAATTATCGATTCTTCCTTTTAGTTTCTCCTTCAATTTTGCAGCACACATTAACTTTCGATTTACAAGCGTAACCTAAAAAATATTCTAATTAGTTGCACAGACGTTTACTCTACCAGTTATACATTAGACCCTACCTTAAATGTTGTGTTCAAGTCATGTCTTTTATTCTAAAGGCAGATATTAACATACTCGACAAAGTAGAAAGAAACTTCACAAAAGATAAGAAAGTCTAGAGTTAACTCCCTTCTGTGCCTACACCATTTTTTGTATAAGGTTATTTCTGCGTAGAACAATTAAAAGTAATATCAACATTCAAAAAATGTTTGGTTTTCAAGAGCACTGAGCAACGCATATTGTTTTACCTTAATGCACTTTCTATCAAATTGCCCATATAATCCTAAATAACATTTATTTCAATTAGGATTTCCCGAATAGTTATTAACTAAGTTTTCTAAAATCTTTCATTTTTTTGTATTATCTTCAATTTTCTATGCAAAAACAGTTTTGGTGGTTTCTCGGTTAGAAAACACGGACAACAGTAAAAACAATTATCATCATATTAATTTTGTGTTAGTTTAAATTGCTGAATTCCCATATAAAACTTAAAGAATAACAACTGATTTGTACAAACAAAGTTTTGCCTTTAGCACAATGGAAAACTATGAACATATCGGTCCATATTTATAAAAAACTGGTATATCTTTTTAGAATTTTTTACTATATATATATATATAGTTTAAATAATTTTAATAGAACTAAATTAACGCCAGTTTTGATTTGTTCACTGTTGTTGTTATATTACTCTGTTAGAGTAGTTTAAAAGTACAGCGTTCGACTCAAAGTTGGGTAAACATAGAATCATTTTCCGTTACCGGCACTAAATGTGGGCCTACGTTCGGTTTCACTAAAATGTCTACTGCTGAAAGATGTTTTTTGTAAAACATTTAAAGTAGTAGAATATAAAATAATTAAATTAAATTAAAATATACAACTTATTGTTTATTGACAACATGGTATCATGCAACGACCGCGTACTTGTAAAATTAAAAAAAATGTAATAAGTTAACAGTTTAGTTGTTATTTGGTTAACATTAAACATATTTAATAATGCAAAATGGTTAACAAACTAAGTTTATTTATAATGCTTTCACACTTGTACAATTTTTAACAAAAACAATTTGTTCCATAACCGAAGGTATCAAACGTTGGATAAAAACATCTACATTATCGTTAAAATTCATCTGCGTTCAGAAACGTTAGAAACAAGTTTTAATTATAAGTAACGGTTTAGTTGTTTTATAACTGTAAATTTAATTAATTATTTCTCAATAAAATTTACAGTTCCATTTGTTTAAGTTTTTGTCATGTTAGAAAAGCTTATTTTACTTAATGAGTAACATTTGTAAAAACATTTTTAGTGTTGTTTATGTACTTCAATTTAACAAAAATTTAACTAAAACAAAATAATCAAAAGGTGACATAATTTATATTATCATAAACCAACTGCAAAAGTTTTAAAATTATTTTTGAGAATTTGTGTGTATTTTAATAATTGAATTTTAGCGAATTGACTTCAAGTTGCTGGTTACGTACCCAGGTTTACTAAACATGAGATAGGGGGGAGGCGGGTTGATATAATAAGCAGCGTGGCTTGTCGTCAAAAGTTGCGTGTGCTTGCCTAGTCGTAATTTCCTTCCAATACCTTACGGCTGTACTGATTACGTGTAGTAACAAATAAGAACGCAAAGACGGGACTGAAAATATTTATTGCCAAAAGCTACAGAATCAGTTCGTAGAAAAAACCAAAATGGAAGCCGAATGGAAGCGGAATTACAAGACGTAACGGAAGTGTCTAACGGCGTGGGAACGGTTATTTTTATGGCCGTTCCCAATGGTATGTACCGTTGACGCATTCAAACAAAAAATGTCAATATTCAAAAACAATTAATTTCTAAAAATTAAATGTTAATTTTTGATTAAATAAAATTATATTGTTTATTATTTTGGATTTCGAATTATCATCATCGATTTTTACCGCTATAGAACCAAGAATTAAATTTATAAATTAAACAATGAAAAACACTGTAATAATTGTTAAAAGATAAAAAAATGTATAAATTACACTAAACTTGATTTTATTATATCACTATCTAAAGCAATATTTTAAATCGAAGCAGTTGTTTTTAATTTACTTAATACTTTTAGCAAACCCCTTTATTTTTTGCAACTTTTAAAACTTTTTAATTTAATTTACTAAATTAAATAACTCACATCTTTACAAATCGATATTTTTAAGTTAAAGCTAGAAATACAATTTTTAGCTTTTTGTAGAGTAAAAGTAACTTTTAGGGAATTGACTCCAAGAAAGCTACGTCGCTAATTTTACTAAATTGGACGAAGGGGCAATTTGAACTAGCAACGTCGCTTATAATAGAAGGTTGCGTGATTTGGTGCTAGTCGAGTTTTCCCTCGATCTCTACGTTTGTATCAATTACGTAAAGTAATCAATAAAAATGCAAAACAGGAAGAAAAAATATTTATTGCCAAATTGACAAGATCGAACCACGGAAAAAAACCAAAAACCAAAATGGAAACAAAAGATGACTGGATTGGAGCGGACGTTATCAAAGTCAACGACGTGGAAACGGCAGTTTATATAGCCGTTTCCATCGATATAAATTATTGATGTATTTAAACAAAAATGTAAATATTCAAAAAATACTGTTTTCAGAAATTAAATGTTATTTTTAAAATAAACTAAAAAATATTAGCTATTATTTTGCGTTCCAATTTTCTTCGTCAATTATCACCGCTTAACATATGAAAATAGGTTTGCTTATAAAATCCATAATTAATCGTAATTAAACAACAGTCAAATAAAAAGCAGAAAATTAAATATTTAATAAATACACAACATTTACCTATATTAGGATAAGTTAAAAACAGATTAGAACTAACAAAAAGACGAAAATATACTTACGTCAAAAACCAAATTTACAATTTTTTTAGGAATTAAATTAGTTTACTGCTAACAACAATAAATAATAAAAATAATATAAATTACAATAATGAATAATAATAATAAAAATAATAATAATACTAATAACAATGATCTAATGATCTATTGATACTGCCGTCGATTTTGACCTGGATGAGCATGGGTTCGAATCCCACCACCGGCACTAAATGCAGCTCCACGTTTGGCTTCGCTAAAATGTCCGCTGTTGAAAGATGTTTCCCGTAAAACATTCAAAGTAGTAAAATAAATAAGTAAATAAATACAATAAATAACATAATATAATAAAAGTAATAATAAGAATAATATTATGTTCTTATCTTTTAAAACTGTTTGTTTATACCCTTATTGTGGACATTAAGGATCATCTTTGTTGTTCGTTCTACCTACTTATTAAATCACTTTTTTACTGTGTTTAGTTAAAATGTAAATTAAATTAGTTTACTCCAAACAACAACAAATAATAAAAATAATATTATAAATTACAATAATGAATAATAATAATAATAAAAGTCATAATTTCAATAATAATAATAATAATTGTAATAATAGTACTACTAATAATAATAGTAATTATTATTATACAATTAGCCTAATCTGCTTTTAGTAGTTAAAAAGTTAATATTTAAACACAAAACAGCTATTGTTCATTATTTTAATTAGATGCACAAAACTTTGCATAACTCTGATTGTGTTAACGTTGTGTTAACAACCAATTAGATTCTATGTATTAATTTCTCAGTGCGATTTGTCTATTTGTTTTATAAATAGATGTAGGACAAAGTCAAATTCAAAACAAATAGTTTCTAAAATGCAAATCAATTCGAATGCAAAACCATGTCCAATGAAGACAAATCAAATTCCCCACATTATCCACAACCTCAAGGTCAACAATAATATTTTCACAAAAAAGTCATTGTTCAAAACAAATACTATTTGTTTCAAGGTCACATTTATGTTGGCTACAACAAAGCCCCACGAGACAGACGGTCAGTTGACATCCCAAGGTCAGGACAATTGTTGTACAACATTTCAATATTTTCATTTCAAATATTCCCTTTTGAATCTCGACGACTTCCGATTTCAAACTGACGTCGTCGTCTACTCTCCACGGCTGGCCAAAGTTTATGCCAAAAATTCGGCGTCCAAGGCCGTCAAACCGTGGTCAGACGATGGGCTGTTGTGGATTGGATGGGTCGAAGAAATTGGCATTCAAATGACCAACGAACGCTTGGAACAAATGTGGGCCATGTCCCAGCATGGCGGTGTGCGCATTCGGTGTTGGGACCGTCGGGAAAAGTGTTCCGTTCCAACACGATTCGATCGACCCCAGTCGGATTTGTTTCGGTCGACTGACAAAACGCCCAATTTTGAATTGGGAAATGCTGTTGAAAAATTTAAAAAATTGTCCAATTACCATCGCAAAGTGGATGTCAATCGTGTTGCTGCAAGTTTGTTTAATTTTGGAGAGGCGGGAGCTTCAAATTAAATTGATGCATGTTTAATTGATTATTATTTAAATTGTTTAATACACAGGTAATCCCACAAGTTACTATTTATTTTGACAATAAATTTGAATTTTGAAAAATGTTTTACTTTAGGTATTTATGATAAATAATTACTTCTCCATGTGGCGATCATCAATGTCTCATAGCGAAACATCTTTTATTTATTTATTTATTTATTTTAAATTTGAATGTTTTACAAAAAGCATGTTTTTCAGCAGTGGACATTTTAGCGAAGCCGAACGTGGGCCCACATTGTAGTGCCAGTGGTGGGATTCGAACCCCCATGCCCACTGAGGTCTAAATTCAAGCGCGATACCGCTAAACCACCCCGGCACTGACTGTTGAACTGCATCATTGATTAAATTTCTAAATTCAGTAGAATTGTTAAGTATCCTTTTGGTATACTTAGTGAAACTCCAGGTAAAATATCTATGAATGTTACTTCAAAGACTCATTCTTTTGTGTTCATTTTCCACCAATGGGTCTGAAAAATAAAATAAAAATTAGAGCGGTGTAAATCAGAGTGTCAGTGAGAAATACATTAATAGTGTGTCAACAGCGCTATTACAGACCACCTTATTACTAAATAAATAAAATAGGTAAACCTTTTGTCATAATTCTCAAAATAATAATCAGAAAGGGCGCTTGATTCGAACACCTCCAGCTCTAAATGCACAACTTTACTTGGCTTTGCTGAGCATCTATATACCCTTAAAAATGGAATGTATGTTTAGATGAAAATATATTATTATATTATACAAAACCCTTTTGCTTTAAGAATAAGCATGGGGCAACAAGACAACAATTACAGTAAAACAACAACAACAAAGTCTCGTTGGCATTGAACATTCTGCAGATCGAAGATTAAGCTTCCGTTCGGCTTTTAATCAACCCTGTCATCTGTGTAACTTTGTCATCTAGATACGTACGATCACTTCTTTGCCGGTGTTTGCCAGAATGACATCCTCTTGTATTATTTCCGTGGCAGTATAAATATTCTGTAGAGGCCAGGTTGCTAACCTTACGCTCTCAAACCCTCCACATTTATCCAGGCTTGAGACTGGCTAAATTGAATTATTTCTGATCCAAAATAAGAATAATTTGTTTATTTTTAAAGTGCAACTACTACGTAAATACAGTCACGTGAATAAAAAGTTAAAATATCCTGTTTAGTTAACATAAGCAAATGATAATAATCAATAAATAATTATGACAATAACCATAGCAACAAAAGAGTCAAACAATAATCTAAAAATTAATTATCAATAGTTCAAAACAATGTTAAATAAATTGCAGTAAGAAATAGGAATATTTACACCTTTTAAATAGCGCTTTACTATTGAACAGTCGCATAGAATACAACAAAACACTTTCTACAACAGATTGAATTTTGTTTGCTTCTTATCCAAACAAACAATTTAAAGCATTAGGGGTTACCTTTATAATAGCAAATAAAAATATTAGAAGATGTACACTGTCAGATGAATTCATTTTGTATATTCGCGTCAGTTACAAACGTGCACTTCCTCCATATAACGACATTTATTGTAAACCAAACATTAAATCGATTTCAAAAATTGTTTTAAAGTGCTAATTGCTTCCTCAAATCTGTTTATATACACCCATTGAAAGCTACTTTGTGTACACAATAACAGTTCGTCAGTAAATGGAATTCAGCTTAGTCTTAATGTTCGTATTGGTGTATGCTTGTTTTTATGTCTATTACTACTACTAAAATGCTATGTTTGTGACTGACAAGAATATACGAAATAAATTTATCCCACAGTTGGTGTCTTCGAAGAAAACAACTGATGCTTGTGAAAATGTGGTGTTGAATTTGACCTAAATGATACGGTCATAGTTTTAGCGGCGTTTTTACTCAACATAATACCAACTCCCTCGTGTCCCGATTATAAAATTGATGTGTCTTCACTTGTAAAATGTTCTTGGGCTTTCCATCGCAATTTACTAATACACAAAATATCTAAATTGTACATTTTCATTTCTTGGAGGATTCTCCACTACGAAAACATGTGCGCACATTTTATTCATCTTCCTTCATTCAATCTGTCACTTTTTTTTGCCGTTGCTTGTCAGAATGTTTTGGTAGCAATATACATGTTTTACAGAGGTCAAGTTGTGATAATTTACAGTAAAAAACAATTTAGCAATGTTTACTCAATAACTGGTCACAGTTGCTTAAAAAATTTGCAAAATGTTTAAACAATTACAAATAATGATATTTTTTAAATTAAAAATATTGATTTTTTAAACAATAATCAATAGATTATAATTATTTCGTTTGACAGATTGACAAATGATGATTACAGTGCTACAATTGACACCATTGCTTTTTTGCTGCCTTTTTCTCAAATTCCACATTTCCAGTTCGACAAACAAATCGCTCATATTATCAAGTGTTTTCTTGTTTATTTATTTAAGTTAATTTCCACTTTAAAATACGCATGGGACAACAAGATATTAGTAACAGCAAAAACAACAACAAAGTCTTTTAATTCTGAAAGAACGTGGAGTAACATTTAGCCAAAATGTTTGTTTGATTCATTTCAATTAGATTTTCCCGAATAATTGTTGACCAAGTTTTCTGTGGCCTACTGTAACCTTTCTTCTGCCATTTTAAAAACCGCAAAACGTAGAATTTAATCAAATCTGCAAATAAAAAATTGACCTTTCCTTCGGCTTTTACTCAGCCCATCATCTGGTGTTTTGTGGTTTAAAGAATCTATGACACTACCTACACGACTATTATATAAAAACAGTTTTCTTTTAATTATTTTTGTTTTTCCAATTACAGCATCACTTCGTCAATTAACTATCTGCACTTGTCACAATTGTGTAAATATATGACAAGAATAGATGAAATGAATACATCTCACTATTTACGTTTTCTATTGTTTTTATTTGGTACCTTTTTATGCATTTCATAGTGCTGAACCTATTTATGGTGACTACAATAATAATAATAATAATAATAATAATAATAATAATAATAATAATAATAATAATAATAATAATGACAATAATAATAATAGTAACAATTGCAATAGTAATAATAAGAAAAATACTAATAGTTTCAATAAGAGTAATAATAACAGTAATAATAATAATGATAGTGATAATAATAATAATAATAGTAGTAGTACTAGTAGTAGTAGTAATAATAATAATAATAAAAATAATAATAATATTAATAACAATATAATAATCTATTGATACAGCCGTCGATTTTGACCTGGATAAGCATGGGTTCGAATCCCACCACCGGCACTAAATGCAACTCCACGTTTGGCTTCGCTGAAATGTCCACTGTTGAAAGATGTTTCCCGTAAAACATTCAAAGTAGTAAAATAAATAAGTAAATAAATACAATAAATAACATAATATAATAAAAGCAATAATAAGAATAATATTATGTTCTTATCTTTTAAAACTGTTTGTTTATACCCTTATTGTGGACATTAAGGATTATCTTTGTTGTTCGTTCTACCTACTTATTAAATCACTTTTTCACTGTGTTTAGTTGAAATGTAAATATAACCGTTGTAATTGTGTAATATCGTACAAGTTAATAATTCATTTTGAATTGATTTCATTTGCAACCCGTGTCTGTGCAATATTGTTGAGTGAATAAAAAAAGACACCGCCAACTCAAACTACCAAGGTTACAAGGTCTAGCCTAATTTTAATTTCATATTTCAAATTCCAATTAGATACAACCAAATTGGGCCGTAAAGTTTCGAAAAGAAAATCAATTGTAAATAAATTGTCAATATCAACCATTGACACTGACGACATCAATAGTAGCAGCAATAGTAGTACGTTCAACGACAAATTGTTAGACAAATATGGCGTATGCTGTTTGGTTTTGAACACCGGTCATTTGTTTTGCTACAACAGAACGTCTAATCCGTCGATAGTAAGCCGCAAAGCAGCCCATGGGACGTGCATCGACAGGAATTGGACAAAAATGCCCCACGCTACATGTAATTATGACTACGACTCAACACTGATTCGGGATTTTATCGTTGGCATACAGATTGACCAGGTTCTCATGTCCGATGAACAACGACACTTTTACAGACCCATTGTCGTCTGTTTGGAACAGGTAAAAAATTTGCCCGTCAAACCCTATGCCAATTTTGACGACGTCCGATTGCACTGCAAACCGCTACACATTAGGACACAATTGGGCGATTTGTGGAGTTCAAGGTCGGCCGATTACGAACAGGACAGCAATATACGAATTAATGAAGTTAAGGTTTGTGTGTGTGCTGAAATTTAATCAATGATAATGTGTGTAATTTTGGTGGCTCTTTTATTTAATATTATTATTATTATTATTTAGAATATGATTATGATTTTTATAATAATAATTTTAATAATATTGTTAACAATAGTAATAATATATAATAATAACAGTAATAATAATAATAATAATAATAATAATAATTATTATTATTATAGTTATTAATTTGGATATCTTAGTTTTAAACTAATAAATAATTATTTTTATTTTGTTCAATTTTTTAACAAGTGGTGATAGCAACAGTAGTAATAGTAGTAGTATTACAAAAATTTTTTGTTTAAAAAAATACACATAGTAATAAAATTGTTATCTAGTTTTAAAGAAATCAGGTTAATAACCGTAAGGCTTGGTTTTCTTCAGTTAATTAAATATAATTAATACTAGTTAAATTAGATTTAAAATGTCCGCGTTTTTGAACACACCAAATTATTTATTAATGGGTTTCTATTAAATTTGTCAGATTCACTTGAATAATAAATTCACTTGGTTTTAAGTCAAACAGGAGCACTGCACAACCAGTTTATTCTTATTTAAAATTATCAACTGCGCATACCTTTCAAGTTATACACACAAATGAACTTCAATTTACGCCATATCTGGGTCTGGTCAGCGCTACAGGGGGTTGAACTTGACCCTGTAAATTTATTATTTATAGTGAATCTGATCAATTCTAATTGCCCAGCGTCCTCAAATTATTTTTAATAGAAAAATTGTTTAAATATATAACAAAAATGGAAAACGTTTCAATAAATGACAAAAAATTGTTTTAGTTTATAGGTTGATGTAAACAAATATTTTACTACTTATATTTATTTACTTATAAGTAGTATAGTTAAAAAATGTTAATTATAACTTGTTAGTACTTTTGCTTTCTCAAAATTCCTTTAAGACACCGACAACCAATCATATTTTTATTTTAATTTTTTAATTTTGCTTTGATATAACAGCTTTTTATCTGTAGGCGGATAAAAGAACTGAACCAAATCAGTGATCAATTTCTGGTGTTATTTATAATTTCTGGTGTTTTACTGAGTATACCAATATCAACTAGAAATCACAAATTAGTTTAATTATACTTAATCCCCACTTGTTAAAAATATTTTTTAATTATGAAGTTGCTTGAAAATAACTTTTTTAATTGTCAGATTATTATTATTATTATAACGTTAAGATTTAATATGTAACTATCAGAAAAATAAATAAATAAATATAATTACAAAATTACAACAAAAGAAAGTAGTACAAATAATGGTAACAAAATGAAGGTCATATGATAGTAAATTTAAATATAATCAATACGGTAAACATGTGGCTTAAAAATATCTTTTTTAATTGCCATAATTCAATTGGGACATTATAAGGGAAAGTTACATCACAGTGAAGGTTGTCGAAATTGGGTCACCGAATAATAAACTTACTTACTAATCAAAACATCTGCACAGCTGTTTCATTCTTCATAAAAAATGATGAACAATGCAAAACATTCAAGTTTTACACGAAATTAATCCCCTTTATTATTACTATTATTATTATTATTATTATTATTACTATTATTATTATTATTATTATTATTATTATTATTATGAGTAGTAGTAGTAGTAGTATTAGTATTAGCATTATTGATAGATATTATTGTTCTTATTATTTTTATTATTATTAATATTAATAGTATTTTTATTATCACTGTTATTATAACTACTATAAATATTATTATTACTATTAATATTATTATTATAACTATTATATTATTATTACTACTATTTTTATTATTACTATTACTATTATTATTATTATTACTATTATTACTTTCATTAGTATTATTGTTACATTATTATAATGATTATTATTCATATTATTACTATTACTATTATTATTATAATTAATATTACTCATATTATTATTATTACTATTATTGCTATTATTAACATTATCACTATTATTATTAATAATATTGTCATTAATACAATTATCATTATTACTATTATTATTATTATTATTATTATTGTTATTATTATTATTATTATTATTAATATTATTATTATTATTATTGTTAATATTTTTATTATTATTGCTTATTATTAATATTATTGTTACTATTATTATTAATATTATTATTATTATCAACATTACTATTATTAATTATTTTTATTATTATTATTATTATTTTTGTTATTATTATTATTATTATTTTATTATTATTATTATTATTATTATTATTATTATTATTATTATTATTATTATTACTGCTACTGCTACTAATATTACTACTGGTGGTAATATTAGTGGTAAGTAAAAGAACATGGAGCAACAAATTAATTTCTAGTGTTTAAATATTTTCCCCCATCTTCGTTGGATGCCTTGTGAAATTAATTCGATTTAATTCGATTTCTCCAAATAGTTTTCAGTCAAGTGTTTTGTACGTTACGAGTTTTTTTTCTCACTTCCATTTGTCCATTCCAATAATAATAGTAATAATAATAATAATGAAGATAATTCATTACAAAGAGTATTGTTGACCAAGCCGAACATTTAGTGGAGGTAATGCTGCTCGAATTCAGTTCAAATTGAGCGCATCACTATGAGTGTGGAGAGTTGGGCACGTGCAATATTTAGTTTACGGCTACATTCTACAATTTCTTTTGTTTGTCAAACGTTTTGCAATACTTTATTATAGCTTGAACAGGAATCCGCATTCACAGTGTCAGTAATCATGTTTATTACGACGAGTCATTCGTATTATAAAAAAACTAAACATTTCATTAACAACAGAAGAACATCATTATCATAATATATAAGAACGTTGGGTGTCCATTTCTATAAATATAGAAGCTGCAATGTTATGGAAAAACTGTAAATAAAGGAATTATTTATCTAATATTATGTAAGATATTTAAAAAATATTACTTTGATAATATTGATTAGTTTTAAGTTGGGGGGTATTTAAAGACTTTTTAATGAATTAAAAAGAACGAATAACAACACTTAAGCAAAATTGAAACAAAATTAATGAGAAGTTGGATATAAATACATATATATTTATACAATACATACAAACCCTATATATGGAATGAGTATTGATTTCAAATTAATATTTATTTTTGATTGGTTTTAATTACAAACAGAAAAACTATATTGAATAATTTAAAGTCTTTCACATTTCATTCTCTACTTACTGACAAGCATTCGTTTGAGAATGTAGGAATGAGGGAGAGAGAGAGAGAAGTTTTGCATATTAAGGACAGCATGGATATAAACGGAATTACTAAATGCAATTTTTATATTTTAAAAAATAATAATCAATACATCATGAATTTACGTGCTGATAATCATTCCATTAAAATGCTTAGTATTTTATATTTATATTTATTAAACACAAAATGTAAAAATAGTAACAATTATAAAAAACATAATTACAGAATTATTTATTGATTTAAAAATAACTAAATTATTTTTTGAAGAATTTATTATATTCTTTGTCTTAATGCGTCATCAATATTATAAATACAGTTATGTTCATTGAATTGCACATTTTAATGAAATAATACTGCCAAAAATTAACTACTATTTAAACTAAATATATTTTATTATTATTTATTTATGGTTATTGGCTTGGATACTTCAGTAGAAGTAGCTTTCAGCACAAAAAAAATAAATTATAAATATAGATTTTTATTAAAAATTAAATTACTAACTGTTAATCATATATATATATATATATATATATATATATATATATATATATATATAAATATATATATATATATATATATATTTATTATATATATATATATATATATATATATATATATATATATATATATATATATATATATTATTTATTTATTATTATTTATGGTTATAAATATAATAACAAATGATTTTTAAAAAATTCAAAATTACTATACTTTGAATGAGTCATTATATCGCACAGTTACATTATGTTGTAAGATGTCCAAATTAGTTCAAATAAATGCGTACGTGGAATGATTCCTCCTTTGATAGGTTAGTTACAAGTTCAATTTTGTTTGATTATGGATTGGTTAATATTCCGGATAGGTATGGCAGACATGAGTTGTTGTATTGATTCCCTTATTTGCTGTTAAGGACCAGAACAGAAAAAACTACCTTATCTTTTCCATTACTCTAACTGTAGCCGCTTTTAATTATTAAAATGTTTTATAAACGTTAAATTAAACAATTTTTTGTGTGTTGGCACCATGTTCTATAAAAAACAAAACATTGTCTTAAAAGGAACATTATTTTAAATATCAACTTTGCAGAATTAACTTGGTACATGCGTTGAGCGGTAGAAAAAACGTATATGTGACAAACACTGTATTGGTTTTATACAAAGTATAAAACAACCATTGTATAGAAAATCATATGGATTACTTTAGGCCTTGATATTTTAAAAATTTAAAGGATAATAATATCTTTCAATTCAAAGTGCAATTTATTTATATCAGAGTCACTGCTAATATGTTAAAAATATTCGGAATCTGTGTACATTCATCTACATTAAAACCCATTGGTTGGGTATAAAAACAATTTCTAACTTTATTAAATTTAACTTGGAATTAACATAGGCATATTGCGTATGTATAATTATTAGTGTTCATTACATCATATATATATATATATATACTGATTCTTTATATATTTGTGACTGAAGAGAATATAAGAAATGAATTCATCTCACAGTTTACGTCTTCTAATATTTTTGTTTTGTTATGCAATAATATGATAAATAATATACAAATAAAATGCTCTATTGTTGTTGATTAATTCATTACACAACCTATCTAAAATTCGTAATAAGTTCTAAGACAATTAAAAAAGACAAACTTTGTAATCATAATGGAAAAAATAAAATAATTTAATTAAATGTACGTTATGATATATATATATATATATATTAGAATTAGGGAAGGATTAAAATGATCCTTAAACTAGTTTATAATATTAATAATAATAATAATAATAATAATAATAATAATAATAATGTTTTATTATTATTATTATTTTATATTACTAATATAAATTATAAATTTAAACTGAATTAATTGTGCCACGCTAATTAATTGTTAACCTGAATAGTTTATTTTCAAAAATTTGAATAAACAATGTTTTCAATTAAATATTAATTATGAACAGTTCAACAACGATTAAATATTAATTAATGTTGTGATTGACTTAAAAATGAATTATGGAATGTCAATAAATAGTGATGTTAACATGAAACGGAGAAAGGCGAAGAGCTGGGGTATAAAATAAGCAGCGTGACTTTTACAAATAACAACAAGGGAGTTTTGTTACCGCAAGTCACGGCAAACAGCATTATATGAATGACCACAACAATTAAAATACAGAACAGACTAAATGTTATAAAGGAAACTATTGCAATATAGTAGATAACTAATTTTGTCGGAATATTCAATTGTAATGGTAATTTAGTTTTGTTTGTATGTATTGAAAGATTAAATTCATTTTTTTATTAATTTACAAAAAATCGAAGTAAATCAAGAAATAATTTTTCCCTTACTAGATTTCAATTAACATGGGGGTAACAAGTAAACATCATTTTTTACTTTGTCCTGTATAAATCTTCTACTGAAAACCCTTTACCGAAGCCAGTGGGACTCGAACTCATGTCTGTCCACGTCGGACAGCGCGATGTTGGAATAGAACAATTGTCTTTATGCTCGATTGAGAATTGTCGCATAGGGCGAGTCTTTGTCTGGAACCGGAGCATTTGTAAAGAATAACAAAAAGGGATTATAGAAGCATGGTTGACGCTTTATAGTGACAACTATTTTCTATATTTTCTATGCAAAGAGAACTTTGTATACCCAACACATGTAGGCAACTAATGAATACCCTTAGTTGTAGTATATGTATACCATTGGGTAATGTTATATTATAATGTATATTATATATATATATATATATATATATATAACACAAAACCCTTTTGCTTTAAGAATAAGCATGGGGCAATAAGACAACAATTACAGAAAAACAACAATAACAAAGTTTCGTTTGCATTAAAGATTTTACAAATCGAAGCTTGCGCTTTCTTTCGGCTTTCACTCAACCTTGTCATCTGGTAACTTTGCCATCTAGATACGTTGTTGTTTGCCGAAATGGCGTTATCTTTCATTGTTTCCGTAGCAGTACAATTTTTTTACAGAGGCTAGGTTGCCAACCTTGCGCGCTCAAACCCTCCTCCTTTATCCAGGCTTGGGACTGGCTAGATTGAATCATTTCTAATCCAAACTAGGCGGAGTTATTATAAGTCTAAATAATAAAACGTACATGTATCACACATATTCTCTTCGTTCCAATTGTATTCGTGGTCGTCTGATAGTACAGCGCTGGACTCGAATATGGAAGAGCTCGACTGCTATTAGCGACACTTTATGCGGCCCCCATCTGGTAAATCTCAACTTGCAGAGAAGTGTTTCCCACAATACATTGAAGTAGTGACAAAAAATGTGTAAATATATAAACAAGAAAATGCATCGAGATGATCTGGCAGTAAAGCACTCGATTCGAACCTGGATGCCCATGTATTCCATCTCTACCACCGGCACTAAATGCGGGCTCCCACATTCGGCTGTGCTCAAATGTCCACTGCTGAAAGATGTGTTTTTTATTGAAAGTGGTAATAATATATGAATATATATATATATATATATATATATATATATATATATATATATATATATGAATATATATATATATATATATGAATATATATATATATATATATATATATATATATATAAAAACATTATTATTATCATTATTATTATTATCATTATTATTATTATTACAAAACCCTTTTACTTTAAAATAAGCATAGGGTAACAAGATAATAGTAGCAGAAAGAAACAATAACAAAATGAATATATATATATATATATATATTTTACAAGGTGATTTTTACAAATTCTCTAACCGAGCAACATCTTATCGAAGTGCTTTTGACTCAACCACTCCAAATAGACATATACAATCGCCAGACCAAATTGAACCACAAAACGACGTTGCTTCCCAAATCTACGTCGCTCTTCTGCACCGAACCGACCGACCTGGCCTTGGGCTGCATTCAGCCCATTGTGCGCACGGCCCAAATCTGCATTCCGACCGACCCATTGGCTGCTGGCGACGACATCCGACCAACGGGTCGAGTTGTACTCAGCTTGGACCAGATGGTGTGGCTCAATCGGCACGTCGGCCGATTTAAAGTGCCCATTCTGCCCATCGCCGAAAGCGACTTGGATTTCATGGCCGCCGACAAATCGAAACTGAAATGGCGCAGCATGTCACGTGACTATTTGGGTTATTTGGACTGTCAGTGTCAGATGACGGTGTCTGTCGAAATTCACGCCAATTTGGCCCATTTGTTGATGAGTCGATCGATTGATGATTCACCGGCAGCCATTGGTCCGCTAGCGACCAATGAAAATGTCGAACGAATAGCTTGTGTCATCGAATTGACAACTGATCAGTGTGGAATAATTGATGGTATGTAGGAAAGGAAAAGAGGCGAAATTGCATTTTTTGTGTTAATGTCTAATATTTTTTAAATTTTGTTGCAGTTATTATTATTATTATTATTATTATTGTCATTATTATTATTATTATTATTACTATTATTATTATTATTATTATTACTATTACTATTACTATTACTATTATTATTATTATTATTATTATTATTATTATTACTATTATTATTATTATCATTACTATTATTATTATTATTACTATTATTATTATTATTATTATTATTATTATTATTATTATTATTATTATTATTATTATTATTATTCTATTATTATTGTTGTTGTCATTTAGTGTACTTGCATTGAAAATAGTTACAAAATTTTTTTACAGTATTTAATAATTAATGTTGGTTAAGCTTGCTACAATCTTTTTTGCATCAGCGACTATAAATGCAATTGAATGTAAGCAAAAGTTGGCATTTTAGTTTAAACATCTTTTTATAAAGTTCACTTTGTCCGCCAGCATTTCACTTTTTTCTTCCTACAAGTCTTTCAAATGCAGTTTGATTTTAAAACTACATCATTTCCGCACAACATGTTTAATACGACTCTATTGCTTTTCGATAATTGCATTTGGCATATTCTCGATTTAGCGATAGTGTATAATTTATATTGTTGTTTATTTTATTTTATGTTTGCTACTTTGAATGTTTTACGGGAAACATCTTTCAACAGTGGGTATTTTAGGGAAGCCGAACGTGGGCCCGCATTTTAGTACCGGTGGTGGGATTTGAACCCGGATGCCCGCCGAAGTCTAAATTCGAGCGCAGTACCGCTAGACCATCGCGGTACTTTTCGCTGCTCTAAGTTTTCTAAATCGACATTATTTACAAATTTGTTTTATAGAAATAAAATGTAAAAGAGAAAAATGATTTAAAAAGTATCGTTTGATGCTTACGTAGATAGTTTATTACACACTACATCTTCATATATATAACCCATAAACAATTACTATAACAAACGTACTTATTAAACTAAATCATCTTTAGTAATTATGTACGTCGAAAAAGATTTCAGTTGCAGCGTGCTTTATATAGTACATATATGTAAAATGACACTATTTCAATTTTGTGAATATGAATTGGTAATATAGAAAACATTTTACATAAAATGTTAACTGGTTCAAAATTGAAAAATTAGTAAAATCATTAGTATGAAAATATTTTAAAAAAATACAAAGTACATAAAATTTCTTCCGTTACCAAATAATTGTTTGCATTATTGATTGCCCTTCTTTTTGGCTATTTAATATAGACGAGATCATTGATAAAGTGAAATAAATATATTAATTTCTTAAAAAACAATTAGCGTAGTAAAACAAAATTAATTTTAAAAATGTAATTAATTATTTATTAAACACATTTTTAAGTAATTGAATTTTAGTTTCAATTAGTATTATGACGTCATGTACGTATAAATTTTAACTTTTAAACACTGTTTATATTAAATGGAATGAAGCACGCAAATTAATAGAAAAACAAACAAAAATAATGGAACTTCCGCTTATTGTTTGTTAAAATATAATTTCTACATTTTTAAATAAATATTTATAAGTAACTTCCAAGTTAGGTGCTTTAAGTACTTTACATTATTTCTGATTTTTAATATTTATTTTTACGAAAAACAATAGGAATAAAAAAATTATTAAAATTAAAATTTTTTATTAGTTTTGTATGCAGGATGTATTAAAAATTATTTTATAAGTCTATATAAAAAATCTTAATGTTACCATGTTTTTTTAATCCATTTAAAACATTATTTCCCTACATTTATGTTAGTTATTAATTTATTTTAAATATATAATAGTGTTTAAATTGAAAATTTAGAATTATTGAAAACTTGAATTATATTTTTCGTATTAAATAATTTCTGCGTTGCACTTAAACGTTTTCGGTAATCACTTAATTAAAAATAAGAACCCAATTTTATTGTTGAATATACATTACTATATATATATATATATATATATATATATATATATATATATATATATATATATAATATTATTACATGCTATATTATACTTATAATTTCATCATCCTTATGAATCATCAATAATAAAAAATTCTACGCTATATATCAATTGGTATATAATCAGAAATTAGATTAAATTATCAAAATGAAATAGGTTAAATATTGAAGAAAATACAAAGCATATAGTATTAATTTTTAAACTTTAAAATAATCAAAGTGAATTGAAATAAATATGACTTTAACCTTGGTGAAAGTATGGCCTAGGGTATTATTCTAAAATGCATATGAACGCCTGTATGAGTAAGTTAAATTTCAGCATTTGAAAACTTCCACACTAATGAAATGAATTTGGTTATTTTAGCCATCTTACTAAATTTAAAATTAACTCACTAACTCAGATAAATTGAGAATTATCTATCCACATAAGGGCTAATAAACCTGGCAAAATGATAAAGTTTTAGTGGAAGGGATTACCAGATAGGACGTGGGTTCAAGTTCATGTGTGTGTAAAACTTGAAAGGTATGCGCTGCTGATAATTCGAAATAAGGATGAAACAGCTGTGTAGTGCTCCTGGTTGATTGAAATTACGTGGATTTATTATTGAAGTGAATCTGGCAAATCTAATAAAAACCCATTAATAAATTACCTGTCCTGTTGATTTGTAAAATATACAGAAAGCCAATAGCAAAATGGTCGTTCAATCCATTCGATAGAAATCTAATTTTTTTCTGATTTTTTAAACGCAGAAATAGGTTAACTTTTAATGACGAAATTGTTAAATTTTGTTTCTTACTATTGAATAATTAAAGTTTTGTAAACAGTTTTCTCTCTCTGTGTAATGTTAATAATCCCGAGGATTTCCTGACTGTTTCTCCTTCACGTGGAAAGTCCTGGACTAGATATCTACAGGAATCTAGACTAATAACAGCAAAGATTGAGTGCACAGTGGTATAACTGGATTTTTACTAAATTCCTATTTAATGAATAGGTGCTAGCATATATTCATAATGCTCAAAAGGTATCCAAATGTAACTGTTTACCATACGTCGCTGGTTGGGCCTGTGGGTCCGCCAACCGGCGTTAACTCTAAAAACTATCGTCTCATCATTTCCTGTGAACACTGGCGTCGTCGCAGGAAAGTCGTCTTCTAGCCCAGAAACTTTATTTATCCTTCCAAGTTTAATTCGCATCCGACAACCTTTACCGGAGTGGTCTAGCGGTACAGCGCTCGAATTTGGACCTCGGTGGGCATCGGGGTTCGCATCCCACCACCGGCACTAAAATGCGGGCCTACGATTGGCTTTGCCAAAACGTCTACTGCTAAAAGATGCACGTTTCTCGTAAAATATTCAAAGTAGCAAACATAAAAATAAAATGAACCATGCCATGCTATATTTTCTCTCTCATTTGTCAAAATTGGTTTGTTATATGTTACTTTTAGTTAGTTAATTATTTTTTTAATAATTGCTAGCCGTAACTTTGGGTTTTTTTTACTAACATCTTTATGATTTGTGCTGGGGCACAGCGCTCGATTTGGAGTTGATTGGACACGAGTTCAAATCTTATCAGGTCCATGTTTGGCTTTGCTAGAATATCCCCACTGCTGAAAGATGCACGTTTCCCATCAAAACATTCAAAGTAGTAAAAAATTAAAATCCTTTTTGGCAAATTCAAATCCGATAAATTATTAAACAATTTTGTTAACAGAATTATTATTTGTCATCTTTTAGTATTTTAACTGTTAGTGGAAAAATTGTCCTTTTTATGACTACATTTTACATCCATATTACGGAAATAAAAGTGACAAAAAATGCTACAACTCCAAGGTCATATTAAAACAATAGTCTGTTAAAACAACAACAATAATAATAGAAATACACAATTTAAAATTATTTGCACATGTATGCGTGAGTCTTTATTCGTTTTAGGACAAATTTGTGACTATTGAACATTGTTTATTGTTAATAATGTGTAAAATATACAATGTAGCTTCCGCTTATCAATCACGTATAAAAAATTGATTAATTTTAAAAAATATGACTTCTTCATTGTTTGCATCTTTTAAAGAATTATTTCTAAACAAAAACAATTAAAAGTAATACATTTAATAACCTTTATCATCAATTTTTATTAATATCTATTTAGCCAAACAAACATTTAGAATTAAAGATTATTTTAGGTGTAATATTGCCTTGATTATGTAATGTAAGAATTTCTTATAAAGTTGTCAAATAGTACAATATACAATAAAAATTGTTTGCTTGAATAAATGTTTTCCAAATGTGGATATACTTATAAATGCTTTTATTTAAAAAATGCTCAATGCCATCATTTACGTAGGAACTTGACAAATAGTAGGGTTTTCATTTTAGCTCGTGTTATGTTTAAATTTAAATTTTAAAATAAAGAATAGGTTAATGACAGAACTATCGCTTTATTAATTCCCAAGTTCGTACAACAACTCGAATTCCTATACGGATGCGAACTGAACTTGCATTTATACAAAGTCCAGGTTGATTTCTTTTTTTTAAAAACTGGCGACTTTTGCGCGAGTGCATTGCATTTTAAGTTGAGACACGTTCTCACACAATGAAATAACACATACCACCAGTTTACGTGTATGCAATACGATGCCTTATTTTATAGTATATGCCGAATCAATGGGCTTGTTAAGTATTGGTTTTTTCTTTATTTATTTACTAATTGGGTTTCATTTATTTACAAAACGTTACTTTGTAAATAAACCGAAAATGAATAAAATGATGAAAACATAGTGTGATATAGAAGATATATTATTACGTGTAAATATATACAAATCGTTTTTATTCAAAAAGCAATTTTTAAAATAAGGGAAACAATTATTATTATTACAAAACATTTCTACTTTAAAACAAGATTGCAGTAACAATAAAATTCCATACTTGAAAAAAATACAAATGGAGCAATAAAATGATTCCATATGTTCCAAGATTTTGCCAAAATTTTTGTTTAATTTCCCGTTGAGACATTCATTTCAATTAGATCTTTCCGAATGGTTTCTAGCCAACCTTTCTTTTACCACGTTCAATTGTCTATTCTGAAACCGTTCTTGCTAGTCCTTTGGGCGATAAACGTAAAATGTAACTTGGTCATTTTCTTTCCTCAATTGACCTTCATTTCGGCTTTTAGTCAACCCCGTCATCCAGAAACGTGCAATCACTTCCTTGTCGTTGTTTTCCGGAATAGTATCATTCAATTGTTTTTTTAGCAATACAGAAGTAAGGTTGCTAACCTTGATTTCACATCTTCCTCATTTATTCAGACTTGTGTCTGGTTAGTTTGGTTCATTTTTAATCTTCTTTATTTATCCCATCAACGGCACTAAAATGCGGGCCCACGTTCGGCTTTGCTAAAATGTCCACTGCTGAAAGATGAGTTTCTCATGCAAACATTCAAAGTAGCAAACATAAAATAAAAAATAAAACTATTGATCGTTTTTTATCCAACCCATGTCACCAAAATCACGTTTTCACGTTTTTACAATAATTTACAAAAATGAGGTTACTTTATTTAGTTTTTAGAAATCAGGTTGTCTTTCTTAACTGGACTTGGAACTGGCTACGGTAAACAAAAACTAACACTCACATTTTAAATATTGTAGGCTGTCAATTGTTGGAAAATTTTCTGACAAAATTGAAATCCTCCATCATCGAAATCAACGCGACGGCACTGGGCATTCCAGTCAACTTCGACCTTGAAACAAAAAAATTAAATTTGATATCTGTTCAAAACCGCGATCAAATTCATTTGCCATGTCTTGTCTACACCAATCCTACGTTCGACATCAACCAGACTTCCGCTAATCGCCCACCGTTGCCAGTTAACTTTATTACCGGCTTTCATTTGAACGATGCCAACGTGCACATTGTCATGATTGAATCAAGTTGTGAACAAATATCTAGACAAATCAAACCCACATTTGACCTACTTCTAAATTCGACCGAATTAGCCAACCGGTGCAAAATTCGGTATTTTCAAAACAGTCTGTATCGATTTTCGCATCGTCTCTATTCCAACTTGTCCTGGACGCTGCCCAAACTCCAGCCAACCATCTGCTTAAATCGACTAACCGATCGCAATCTATTCTACGTTCGCGATTTGCTGCCTCGCACCGTCTATTGTGCAATTCACAAGCTGACAACAATTTGTCGGTTGGAATGTTTGACTTTTATCGATTTAATACGCAATGATTTGTGGCCCACTGCCGATATGATTGAAGCATTGATTCAGGAATTTTGCATTCCACCTATTCTCGAAATTTTTAAGTCCAATCTGGAGTACAATAATAAGACAATAAATAAAAGCAATAACGAGTACAGTACAACAGATGACAGTGTGAACAAAAAACATTTAAAAAATAGGCATATTCAAAAAGAAAATGTCAAAACGTCGTCATTGAAAAGAAACGCGCGTTTGACTAAATCGGCGCCAATGTATCGTATTGGCGTTCAGCTAAAGTCGGGAAATTGCGCGTTTGTCCACAATTACAGTGTGCAGAAATTGAATTCGGCGTCGCTGGCCAAGAGGTCACTGTTGGCCGAGTTGAGCAAAAAAAGCATCTACACCTATTCGAACGAATTTCTGCATTCGGGAGCATTTGAAATGAACAAAGATCCCATTGATCACGTTGATCGATGCACAAACATTTTTAAATTGTGAATGCGTACTTTTTGCACGTTGAAAAAGATGTATTTATTTTATCTTATTTTTTTTTCGTGTTTCTTATTAGATACCGTTGTAAACAACACGAATATTGCATGCAGCTGTATTCAAAATATTTGGCATTGAAAATTCTGCACATTTAATCTTGAGCTTTTCCTTCTTTTCTGTAGTTTACTGGAATATCGTTCCTTTGCTGTATTTTAATCAAACTTGGGATCGGCTTCCTTGAGGCAATCAAATTAGAGTCAAACGTTAATTGATTACTATTGGAGACGTTTAGAAATGTAGTTTATTGTTGATAACGTCTCAAGATTGAAGCGTAACAATAAGCGTTTTACAAAAAGTATTACAAATAGTATAATAATTGTAAAGTTGAACTGGTTAAAAGTGATTGCTATTATTGTCAATGTTGCTGTCAACTTCGATACTTGCGTAGAAGTACGTTTAGCAACAGCAAAAAGAATCCATTCTTGCGGAGTGAAGTTGTTCCAATAGTTGAAATATAAAAGGAAAACCAAATAAATAGTTGATCTGGTAAAATAAAAAATAAAAAACATTTATTAGCAAATAAAACAGAAATGAATTGAAATTAAGCCTTAAGCACGGAAATGGCACTAGTAATGCTATACAAAGTTAGTCAGTAAATCAGATACTATTACTTATATTAATTTCACTTGTTTAAGCATATCAAGCCATTATCTTTTTATTACTACAAAACCCTTTTGCTTTAAAAATAAGCATGGGGCAATAAGATAACAATTACAGCAAAAAATAAGAACAAAGTCTTATAATTTAAAAAGAACATAAGACAACAAAACATTTCGATGTATTTGAACATTTTGCCAAATGTTTTGTTTAATCCAATGAGACGTTCATTTCAATCAGATCTTCCCGAATAGTTCCTAGTCAAGTTTTGTTTGGTCTGCCAACCTTTCTTTTATCATTTACAATTATCCATTCCAAAACCGTTCTTGCTGGTCTGTTGTGCGGTAAACGTAAAATTTGACCAAGTAATTTTTTTCGTCCAATTATAATGATGTCATGTAGTGAACGAGAGTCAGTTCTCCCCATGAGCTTAGCATTTAGACCTATTTTATTGTCCACGCTGATAATTCACTTGTTACATTTTTATATGACATGTAATTAAAACCAAACAATGTGTAGATTTCCCAAAATATAAAAAAAGTTTATCATGTATTAAAATATACATTAGTGTCTGTTGAAATTGCTTTTATTACAAAATGTTTCTGCTTTAAAAAATGTGCATGGGGCAATAAAACAACAATTACAGCATGAGACAACAAAATGTTTCCATGTATTTGAATATTCTGTCAAACGTTTTGTTTGATCCCATAAAATATGCATTTCAATTAGATCTTCCCGAATAGTTCTTAACCAAGTTTTCTGTCGTCTGCCAACCTTTCTTTTACCATTTACAATTGTCTATTCCAAAACTGTTCTTGATGATCTTTCGGGTGGTAAACGTAGAATTTGACCAAGTAATTTTTTCGTCCAATTGTAATGATGTCATGGAGTGAACGAGAGTCAGTTTTACTCATGATCCCATTATTTGAAATGCGATCGTACTAGGTTATCTGGTACCGGTGATGAAAAACAGCCACTATCTTGTCAATCACATCTGTTCCCTTCCATGTTTCACTCCCATATATTGCCGTGGAAATATGGTCATTTTCTTCCATCCCGCTTGAAGATGAAAACTTCGTTTGTAAATAATTATAACGAATTATACAAAACAACCTGTATTCAAATGTTACAAAGCCGATGTAAAGTTTGTGTGTTTAATTTAAGCAAACCAATAAAAGGATTAAGTTTAGTGATTATATCTTTTATCCTTAAGTGTTTGATAAAAGACATTTTTTATCAAGTTGATCTTTGAAGAAGTTAATTGAAGACAGTTAGGAATTAAATTTTACACATGAAAATGAAAATAAATAAATATAAAAGATATTATTAAAAAGCGTACATGCATTTTTAATCAAGTGAATCTAAAAATCCATTAATCAATACAAATATGTTGACCTAAATGGTAAAAATACTAGTGGAAGGAATCATTCATTTGCCTAAGCGGTAGTAATGTAGCAACATTTGACTACAGTGGGCAATTGGCAGTGATCAGATTTATTATTATAACATATATATATATATATATATATATAATACAAAACCCTTTTGCTTTAAAAATAAACATCAACAATTACAGCAAAACAACAACAACAACAATAACAAAGTCTCGTTGGCATTAAATATTCTGCAAATCGAAGATTGCGCTTTCTTTCGGCTTTCACTCAACCTTGTCATCTGGTAACTTTGCCATCCAGATACGTTGTTGTTTGCCGGAATGGCGTCATCTTTCATTGTTTCCGCAGCAGTACAATTTTTTTACAGAGGCTAGGTTGCTAACCTTGCGCGCTCGAACCCTCCTCCTTTATCCAGGCTTGGGACTGGCTAGATTGACGGAATCACTCGTAGCTCGGTAATTGGCCTGACACCAAATAGGGCGTGAGTGTGTGTAAAATTCGAAAAGTGTGTACTGCTCATGATTCCAAACAGGGGCTTAAATGGGAGCTGTCAAAATTAACACGTTGAAATTGATTGACTTTGCTTACATCACTTAAGCATATTAGGCACATCGACATTGTACTAAAACAACCATTAAACATTACATTAGCAATACCAATATTCAAAACACAAAAAATATTTCCTTTTTACAAATAGCATTATCAAATTTTCGCTTAGACCAAAAACCCAGAATTTATACATTTGGACAACATAAAAATACTACAACATTATTTGCTTAAAAATAAATTATATTATGAAATATGTACATACATACAAAGCAGACATTACCAATTGTCCAAAGTTAATAGTTTAGAGAATAGCCATGGTTTTAGATAGTACTTCTAGTGAATTTATTATTCCAGTGAATCTGACAGTATGAATAATTCGTCGTTGAAAACCCATAAACAAATCTCATG
>JAKXYG010000339.1:60000-62500 GCA_025895645.1 Cardicola forsteri
ACTCCATGTAACAAATTGAACTGATACAGCCTATACTTCGAAGATTTGATCCGCCCACCTTAACTGGATAGAAAAAAGACGAACAAACTGGAAGTGTTTATTGACTGCAACAATCAGTCACGTACACAAAACAAAAGTGAAGTTAAGGGAAGCTTCTCGAAAACTCGTTACATTAAAACAACAAAAATATAAACAATAATAATAACAATAACACTAATAATAATAATAATAAAATTGTTATAATAATAAAAATTATAAAAAAATAGTTTTAATCATTTTCTTTTATATAAAACAAGTCCGCTATAAAGGTTCGAATTGAGCGTTGTATACAATTCTAATTATTTAAGGATTGTATTACTTCAACTGTTATTTGCACAAAAAATAATGTACAATACTTATTTTTTATTAATATTTAAATTATTTAAAGTTAGATTGTACATATTGCTTGTTTGATTGTAATCATATTTATTATTACAGTCATAAAATTGAAAACATTTTTGCATAAGCAGTGGAAGTCAGAGACCAATAAATATTGAAGTTAAACAATAGATGCAAAATAAAAATAAAAAAGGATTCAATAACATAGTTATAAATAAATATAATTATATATACAGTTCCGGTTTTCAAAAGTATACATATATGTGCGTGTGTTTGTTTAAAACCGTTTAATTAATTAATTAATTGTTTTAATTAAATCGGGGGTGGTCTAGCCGTACAGTGCTTTACTCGATTCCTACCATTGACTAGTCAACATTCGGTTTCGATAAAATGTCCACATTTTCATTTCATTTTGGTTGGTGACGTGGTCATCTCTGCATTAATTTAAATATTCATACGGCATGTAAACGATCGATTTCGATAAGCGTAGACAAACGTAGAAGAATAACAAAGTTTCTTGGCTAGTAGACGGCATCCTTGTGACGTCTCCATTGGTTGCAAAGATTGACTAGGCCGCCTGATATTTTGTCAGGGTTATCTCTCTTAACACAACAGCCACATATGGTATACAGTATACCTTAATATACTTTGTAAGTATCCTGAGTGTATGTTAGCATCCATCCGCCGTAGAGAATGCCTAATTATACCACTGTGCACTCAGTTCCTGCTGTTATTAATCTAGATGCTTGTTGGCACCTAGTCTAGGATGCACCGCGTAGAGGATCATTAGCATCTCAAAGAAATTTATCGTATAACCTTTACCATACATATATATATATATATATGCCGGGGTGATCTAGCGGTACAGCGCTCGAATTTGAACCTCGGTGGGCATGGGTTCGAATCCCACCACCGGTCCACTAAATGCAGGCCCACGTTAGGCTTCGCTAAAATGTCCACTGCTGAAAGATGTTTCTTGTAAAACATTTAAAGTAATAAACATAAAATTAAAATAAAAAAATAAATAATATATATAATCGAGAAAAAAGAATTAATAAAATAGACACATTTGGAAATGGATCAAACATTGTGCTTATTGGAAATGGGGTCGAAGAATGCAAACTATACATTAGTTTGAATCATAAATTAGTACTCAAATATATTTGAAAAATATTACTATTAATACCTGCATTATGCTTGTAATATTTTTATTTTGAAAGACTCCCATTGTCGTAAACTTATCAAAAAGCCTAGATTATTAGATTTATTGATTAAACTGTTAAAAATATTGTTTCAAAAACATTTGATAAGATTTCACATGTCATTCATTCTATAATGTTTATTTAGCCTAACATGCCAGTTGTAACATGGGTTTGTACTTTTTAATAAGTATTACAAGAAAGATAAATCTAATGTTTTATAAATAAAAAACACAACTTTTTATGGTGTTTTTTTAAAAAACATAGATTAAATTTTTAGATAAATATGTATTGCAAAGTCTGTTTCTCTTTTTTGTGATTAAATAAATTGGAGAATTTCAAATGTTAACTTTTGTTGAAAATAAATTTAAATTATTAAAATATTCAAGAGCAAAATCATTTTTATAAGATGATTTATTAACTAAGCACTAACTAAAACGAAAAGATATTTTAAAAAATCGATTATTCATTGAAAACTGTTAATGTATACTTTATCACCATTTTAAATTATTATCATTATTGTTATTATTATTATTATTATTATTATTGTTATTATTATTATTATTGTTATTATTATTATTATTATTATTAACACTATTATTATTTATTGTTATTATTATTATTATTATTACTATTATTATTATTATTATTATTATTATTATTATTATTATTATTATTATTGTTTTTATTATTGTTGTTGTTATTATTATTATCGAACGAATAGCTTGTATCATCGAATTGACAACTGATCAGTGTGGAATAATTAATGGTATGTAGGAAAGGAATAGAGGCGAAATTGCATCTTTTGTGTTAATGTCTAATATTTTTTCAATTTTGTTGCAGTTATTATTACTATTATTATTATTATTATTATTATTAACACTATTATTATTATTATTATTATTATTGTTGTTGTTATTACA
>JAKXYG010000339.1:67500-187445 GCA_025895645.1 Cardicola forsteri
ACGTTATCATATCTCATCGACACCTACTAATTTAGAGTTGAATGAGACCACCCACTCGATCAGATGAACCATTATAGATGCAAAAAATTATAGTTTCTACAAGCCCATATATAAATATATATAGATTGATAGCCGGTACCAAGTCTGGTTGAGAAAGAAGAATAACTTCGGCGTAAATGATATTGCCAAAGGAACACCAATTCGGTAAAATACGGCAGACAACATGATTCCGACAATGGCGTTAGGCAAAATCCGAATACAATTGCCATCTTCGAAAGGTACGGTTTTCAAACCCAAATGGAATAATCTAGCTGCATTGTGCTCTTTAGAATGAAAGGGATTTGAAATAAATAAACTGAATATTATATATATATATATATATATATATATGCATAATTAAAATTCCATTTCTGATAAATTATAAAATGAAAAATGATAGATTTTATATTTTGAAAACAGTAAAAAATATATTTCGGTTGTTAAAATTTTTCAAATCAACTCTGAAAATTATCCAACGAGCCATAAATTCCTAATGTTTGCCACTTACCTGTGATATTCTATTCCTTGAAGCGAAAAATGATTAATGAAGCATGTTAACACAGATTTTAAGTGACGGGGCATATTCATTGAAACCATTTTAACACATGTACATATTGATATATTTTAAGATATTACTAGGAATAATAAACTAATAATATAGTAATAATACTAGTAATATTAATGATATTATTAATAATAGTAATAATGTTAATAATAAGAATAATTATTATTATTACAGTAATAATATTAGTAATAATTAATAATAATATTAATAATAATAATAATAATAATAACATAATTATTACCTATTTTTTGGTGTAAGCTTACTGCCTGACGTTAATTATCATCCTTCATCCAGATTCGGGTCGGCTAGTTATTACTGCCTACAAATATTTTATGAGAAATAATAATATTTAGTAAAAAACATTAATTTACGACAAACGTAGAAAAATTCCGATTCATGTTGGCTGGTAGACGGTATCTAAGTAGATCCTTGTACCGAGAAATAGCACTCCCTATAAATCCATTTCAGTAAAACTCTTAAAAGAAGGCGTTTGATTGAATAAACGAACAATTTAATTCACTTTAACTTTTGATATTGATTTGTTGTGTTTCAGTTTGGACATGCACAAAATGAAATTAAACCGACTTCACAAACCAATTATGGCAACAAAAGTGAGTGTAATTTTATGTTATCATTATTTATTTTTTCAAAAAAGGAAATGAATTTAAATAACGGATACGCTTGTAACATTATTTTTGAAATATATCCATTATGTGCTATCCGTAAATTATAACCAGTTTTTCAAATTCAAATTTATTTATATGTTATAATTACTACTTTAAATGTTTGGCGAGAAACATTTTATCGTCAAGCAGAATGTAGACCCACAGATAGTACCGATGCTGGGATTTGAACCCATGCTCACTCAGGTCCAAGTCAAGCGCTGTACCGCTAGACCAACCCGGTACAGCGGTTGTGAAAACGCTACATTCATCTCTGAGTTAAGTCCAACTGCGAACACTGAATGTGGGCCATTTGCTTCGTATCCCTATATAATAATAATAACAACAACAATAAAATAATAATAATAATAATAATAATAATAATAATAATAATAATAACAACAACAATAATAATAATAATAATAATAATAATATTAATAATAATAATAATAGTAACAATAATAATATTAATAATAATAATAATAATAATAATAATTTTAATAATAATAATAATATTAATAATAATAATATTAATAATAATAATAATAATACTATTAATGGTAATAATAATAATATAAATAATAATACTAATAATGGTAGTAATAATAATATAAATAATAATTAAAATAATAATAATAATAATAATAATAATAATAATAAAAATAATAATAATAATAATGGTAATAATGATAACCATAATAATTCGTTCTCACTCAAGGCTGACAACAACAGCGTCAATTTCGACATGTACACGATGAAGTCGGACAGACCGCAAGAAATGCTGTTTGACGAAGATGACACGTACTCGGGCATGGTAATGCAATGGGGTCAATTTTTGGATCACGATTTGGACTTTACGCCGGTCGATGCATCCACCAGCCGATTTAGCGACGGTCTGGGATGCAATGATACGTGTGTCAACGATCCACCATGTTTTCCCATTCTCGTACCAACAGACGACCCTAGGATCAAGCATCGGTGCATCGGGTTTTCGCGATCAAGTGCCACGTGTGGATCGGGATCAACGTCTATCCTACTGGGTCGTCCGCGACACCGAGAACAGCTGAATCAAATTACGAGTTTTATCGATGCTTCAAACGTTTACGGCAGTGACGATTTTGAAAATGGCCAGTTGAGGGAAACGCTGTACGATGAAGGCAAATTAATCCAGGGCATGCCAACTCAAAGTGGCAAAAGATTGTTGCCATTCAATATTCAAGGTCAAGTAAGTTGTGATGCAAATAACAGCCGTATCGGCGGTCAAGTTGTGGGAGCTAGAGAGCCTCAAAATACAACAATAATTCACTATACCAAAACATTGTAGCAAAGAAATGGAAGGCTGATTTGAATGAGAGGGCTGAGTAAAAGCTGAATTTCGGAAACGAAGGATAGAAATTTAAAGTGCAATCATGTGGAACAATATGGTTGCCTCTCCAAGGAGATATAAAATATGATTTGTTTTGATATGTTTTAGTAATACATTTCTAAACTGATTATTTATTCATTCATAGCTGTTTGTATTCAATATTATTCTGAATATAAAATACACATGATTTAAATGTTTAGTATCACAATAATATATGGTGTATTTTATAAAAACAGGAATGGATGAATTAAGAAAGTATGTATAATTTCAATCTATATATATATACATATATTTCATTTTGGTTGGTGACGTGATCACTTTTCATTATTTTCCATATTTATATGGCATATAAAACAATCGATTTCGATGGTTTGATAAGCGTAACAAACGTGGAAAAATAACGAAGTTTCTTGGCTAGTAGACGCCATCCTTGTGACGTCGCCACTGTTCTTAAAGATTGACAAGGCCACCTAATTTTTTTCTTAATTATCTACCTTTACTAAACGGCTACATAAGGTATACAGTATACATTAAGATACCTTTTGAGTATTCTAAGTTTATGCTTGCACCCACCTGCTGTACCGCTGTGCACTTGGACCCTACTGTTATTAGTCTACCTGCCTTTCAGCACCTAGTCCAGGATACACCACATAGAAGAGGAACAGTCAGGAATATTACCATCACTGGAAATTGAAACTTTATAAGTATTTCTCAAATCCTCAGGATTATTAGCATCCTATATATATATATATATATATATATATATATATATATATATATATATATAATATTGTAAAAAAACCCTTTGATTTAAATATAAGCATGGGGCAATAAGACAACAATTACAACAAAACAACAACAACAACGTTTCGTTGGCATTAAAGATTCTGCAAATCGAAAATTGAGCTTTCTTTTGGCTTTCACTCAACCCTGTCATTTGTGTAACTCTGTCATCCAGATACGTACGATCACTTCTTTGCCGTTGACTGGCGGAATGGCGTCCTCTTGTATTGTTTCCATAACAGGATAATTTTTTTTACAGAGGCCAGGTTGCTAACCTTGGACGATCAAACCCTCCTCCTTTATCCAAGCTTGGGACTCACTAGATTGAATCATTTCTGATCCAAACATATATAATGTTACAAATTAATTACTTATTTATGGAAAACACCTTTCAGTAGTGGATCTACATATAGTACCGATGGTAATATTCAAACCCATGCCCACCCAGATCCAAATCGACAGCTTTACCACTCGATCATCCCGACACACACAATCAAGACTTTAAAAATTCCCATTTTATTTTATTCAAAATAGGTCGATTGCCAAGTTGATCCTCAACAAGATTCCGTGCCGTGTTTCAAAGCCGGCGATCATCGAAGTAATGAAAACCTCGGTTTGTTGTCGCTACACACTCTCGGGGTCCGCGAACACAATCGATTGGCCGAAGAACTGCGCACGTTAAATCCCCACTGGTCAGGCGACCGAATCTTCAACGAAGTACGCAAAATTGTCGGTGCTTGCATGCAAGCAATTACGTACCAGTCGTGGCTACCAATGATCATGGGACCGAAAGGCATGCAGATGATTGGTTTGTATGGCGGCTACGATAATCAAGTCAATCCGACAATTAGCAACGAATTTGCAACAGCTGCTATGCGATTTGGTCACACGATGATTCCGCCTATTGTCTTCAGACTGGGCGAAGACTGGGAACCAATTGCTGACGGTCATTTATTGCTACACCAGTCATTTTTTGCTCCCGACCGGCTGATAAAAGATGGAATGGATCCCATTATTCGGGGTTTGTTGTACAATGGAATTCGCGATCGTTCTCTTCGACCTCCACTCAACAGCGAACTGACGGAAAAATTGTTTGCCATGGCCCACGAACTAGCCCTCGATTTGGCATCGCTCAACGTCCAACGCGGTCGCGATCATGGACTGCCAAGTTACACCGAATATGGATACAAATTTTGTAACTTGGGCTCTTCGTCTCATCCGTCATCATTTGACGATCTCAAAAGCCGCATTAGCAAGGACAATGTGCTAAAAGGATTGCGCGGTGTCTATGGACATCCAGCCAATATTGATTTGTTTGTTGGAGGCATTCTCGAAGATTTGATGCCCGGAGCACGAGTAGGTCCGACGTTTGCCTGCATCATTGCCGATCAATTTAGACGCCTGCGGTCTGGCGACCGGTTTTGGTACGAAGCGCCAAACGTATTTACACCATCCCAATTGGCTGAAATTAGAATGGGTGGATCGAGTTTATCGCGAATTATTTGTGAGAATGCCGACAGCATAAAACACATTCAACCAAATGCGTTTGTCAGGCCTAACACCAAACAAGACATTGTCAGTTGCAACCGAATGCCCAAATTAAATTTAGCCATGTGGAAAGAATGTCCTTCGCTAAACGAATTTTACAATGCCTATCATGGAACAGTGGCACAAATCACCGATACAGGTCGTGTTGAATACAACGAACCGGAGTTTATGCGTCGAACGCGGCGCGAGGCATCCACATCCGAAACAGACGACTACGCTAATCAAGACAATGTGTTGGACCAATTGATAACAGATAATGTCAATTTGAATGCTAAGATCAGTCAATTGGAAAGCCAAATCGATGAAATTAGGAAAACAATTGGAAAATTGTGAATTTTGTGTGCCATATTGTTGAATACTTATTATTAGGAAATGAAAATTGTTAGTTATCATTCATATTTTGTACTGTACAATACAATATAGTCAATTAAAAAAAGCAATTTAATCACATACATTAAGGGATAGGGTTAGTTGGCAATCTGTAATGCTCCTATTAGGACTAATTAAGGCAATATATTCAAAATTGGCTTCCTTTTCGATTTGCTATAATGAATACTTGCCAATTATTTTTGACTACTTTGAATGCTTTACGAAAACATCTTTTAGCACCAGATACATTTGGGCGGAGCCAAACGTGGACCCGCATTTAGTGTGATTCGAATCCATCAGGCACAAATATTAGTAAAATGCTATATAAAAACTGATATTTTGTACGTTTTTAAACCTAATATTGTAGAATTAGATTTTGAATTACATAAATAATCTTTCTAGTAAAAAACAATTATTTCTCAAACCATTAATATTATATTTTAAAATTACAATTATATTAAGGATTGTGTTGTCTGGAGGCAATTGTATAAATGCAACGTTTATTTTAGTCAAGGATTTTGCACTTTATATAACTGAAAATACATTAATTTTAAAAGTATATTGAAAATTATGCTTTCTTTGTTCAATAGCATAGAGTATGCCGGGCGCCCGTTCGAATTCACTATAATGTACACTTGCTGAAAACATTTTTAACTAGTTTAACGGAAAATATCTTTCAGTAGTGGATATTTTAGCAAAACCGAACGTAGACCCGCATTTAGTGCGATTCGAGCCTGCCCAGGTCCAAACCGGTTCGAAAATGACGATAAAGTTAAGCTAAAGCCGAAAAAGAGTTCAATCATTGATGCGCACAATTCAAAGTACACTTTTACGAAACAATCTTGTTGTTCTACGCGTTTCACAGCCGTACGGTTTGGTAATATAATGTTCACTTGCCTCAGAACACGTCTGAAAAAAGCATTGAACAATATGTTTAACAATAGATTTAATGCAAAGCGATCTATGTTTAAAATATTCATACTATTTTTCTTTCAATATGTAAACCAATTAACAAGAAGCATATAATTTCCTAATAATTAATAATCAAGTATATAGTTAGCATGTGTACCTACTGAAAATTAATGCTTCCTTCAAAACATAATTGCAATAAACAAATATAAACAATTTTTTTTAAATCATAAATGAGTTTATTCAAATTTGCCAATGTGAATTGATTTTAAAACATAAAATATTCCATTGTTCGTTTGTTTATTATCATTAGTCAGTTGTTTTTATTCAAATATTTAATGTACATTTAATTGGAACTAATGGATATTTAATTTTGGCAAAATTGAACTTTATTTCAATCTATAAAACGTGTCTTGGCAAAGACAACAATTTTCCAAACTTCGTATAATTCATCACGTTTGGGGTTGAAGTGTTTAAAATTGATCTTAAAAGATTAATTATTAGTTAAGATTATTGTTATTATTATTATTATTATTATTATTATTATTATTATTATTATTATTATTATTATTATTATTATTATTATTATTATTATTATTATTATTATTATTATTATTATTATTATTATTATTATTGCGTTGAATGACATTCAACGTACAATACAATGAATAATGTACATATCCTATAAACACTAATTTCATTTTCATTTTTATTTGGATTACTACCATTATTTCCGAGTACATAAAACAATTTACATAAAACAAACACAACTTAATTTTCTGAAATATTTAAACAATGGTAATAATAATGATAATAATAATAATAATAATAATGTTAAAAATAGTCATAATAATAATAATATTGATAATAATAATAATAATAATAATAATAATAATAATAATAATAATAATAATAATAATAATAATAATAATAATAATAATAATAATAATGATAATAATAATAATAATAATAATAATAATAATAATAATAATTAAAAATAGTCATAATAATAATAATAATAATAATAATAACAATAATAATAATAATGTTAAAAATAGTTATAATAATAATAATAGTGATAATAACAATAATAATAATAATAATAATAATAACAATAATAATAATAATGTTAAAAATAATAATAATGATTATAATAATAATGTTAAAATAGTCATAATAATAATGATAATAATAATAATAATAACAATAATAATAATGTTAAAAATAGTCATCATAATAATGATAATAATAATAATAATAATAATAATAACAATAATAATAATAATGTTAAAAATAGTCATAATAATAATTATAATACTACTAATAATAATAATGATGATGACGTTAGTAGTAATGATAATAGTATAGTTTAACCTGTGAAACGAGTGGAGATATATGAGTAATGTACTTACTAACTAGGAGGTGCACTGGTTCCACTAACGAAAAGCTGAACATATTTTGCTATTATATTTGAAAATGCTTAAAAAAGTAACCAAAATGCATTTTCTACTAACCGTTGTTCAATATATATATATATATATATATAGATCACAAATACATCTTTGAATTCTCTATTTGTTATAAATACTGGAGTAATCTAGCGATACAATAGTCGGGCACAAACTGCAGGCCCACGTTCGACTTTGCTAGAATGTACATTCATTGTAAGGTCAAATAAAGTATTTTGTAAACTATACATATAATCAGTTTGGTTGCATAGATGTAACAATATTTTCCAATTGATGAACTTACTGTACCCATCTTGTTAAAATAAAACAGTTGAAAATTATTCATAAAAATGAATTAAGGAATTCAATTTGTATATGTATAAAATAATGATAATGAACTTTGTAAAAATTTAATTTTGCATATAAGAATTAATCCATATTGCGATATATATATATATATATATATATATAATTTGTTTTCAGTAAAATCGGTTTTTTATGAGTATGCTAATAAAAAAATCCAATATTTATAAAAAGGTTAATTAAAAATTCCCTCAAAAAAAAAACAGGGACAATTAATCATTCGTGTTAACTTGGCATTATGGGATTAAAGAAGGCATTGTTGAATTTGCATAAATCAATGCCAGTTTGTGAAAATGTAACTCAGTAAACAAAGGTTCAAATTTCATCGATTGCAATACTTCTTGTGAAACATTCAACAAAGATTGGCCAAAAAGTAGAAGCGCAATTCTCGATAGAGTCACTAAGTTTGTATAGCATCTCTAACAGTGCCCTTCCATTGTTTTCGGCTTTCGGAGGCTTGTAAGGATAGGTCAGTCCATCAACTTAGCCATCATTTCCTAGATAATGTTCCAGCCAACATAGCGTAAAGAGCACCCCCGAACAGCATCCATCCAAGTACGTTTTGTGATCACCTTTCCTTTTCTTCCAATCGGCATTTGGACAAGCCAAAGTTATGGCATGTAAGATTGCATCAGCATTTTTGCGAAAAATGTATCCAAACCAGCGCAATCTTCATTGTCGCGATATCACTGAAGAAAATCACTTCGGATTTGACGATTGCTGATCTTTCTCGGCCAATCCCTTGATGCGGAGGTTGTAAAGTGGCTGTTGTGTCAAATGTATCTGAGACATATTGCTTCAAATGTATCAAGCTGCTTGATCTCTGACCCCGTAATAGTTTATGTTTCAGCTGAGTACAAAAGTAATACGCGAACCAATAAATAGAAAATGTTCATTCTTGTGTTTGGATTGATGGACTTACGTCTCCATAGTGGATTGGCAAGTTTTCCAAACGCAGCAGCAACCACCATCAGAAGTGATTAAAAAGTCCAGATGCTCTGAGAATACATAAATCAATTGTCAAAAGATGAACGTTTGTGCACAATTCTAAACTGTAGTCACATGAAATAAACATATTTCCTCTATGCTCTTCACAGTGAACTTTCCATTATAAAACTCAACACAAAACTAGGCCATGTAATTTTATTATTGCACATAACTTTACCGCTTTGAAAGGCATATTTTTTTGTGTTTGCATTGCTAGACTATTACACAGGTAGTATTTTCTAGCAGGACAAAATCTGGACTAGTGCCGTTGTCCATCCAAAGACTGTAGGTTTTTGGCATTGAAGAGTCTGCATATCATGTGTACCGCGGTGGTTTTGCGGACCTGGGTGGGCATGGATTCGGCCCACTAAATGCGGGCCATGTTCGGCTTCGTTAAAATGTCCACTGCTGAAAGATGTTTCCCGTAGAACATTCAAAGTAATAATAATATATATATATATATATATATATATATATATATATATATATATATATATATATATATATATAATAGCTATTCTGTACTCCCATTCGAATGGAACTTATTAGAAACAAATTATAAGTGTAAAAATATAGCACATGTGCAATTCCTAAATTAATATCAATTTTCTATCCATTTCCGAAAGTTAACTTTAAATTAGATCATTTTGCATCTGTCAAATAGTTGAAATTTTGTTTCAACGTGAATCCAAATGTTAATCAAAACCCCCGTCTGTGTATTAGCATACAATCAAAATGTGAATGCAAATTATACGATAATACGTATTTATTAAATCGATACACACCTTCGTAAACGAACTGCACTTGTGTGTTTTTTGCACAAACCTAATTCGAAAGTATAGACAACGGTATTACAAGTGAACAAAAACAGTTGTATAATAATATTTATTGATATCAACCAATCGACACATTCGTTCATTGTGGTTGGTGAAGCGTAGTTACCTGCCTCGCCATTGTTTCTACATTTATTCGGCATATTAAAATAATCGATTACGATGGCCTAATAAGTGCAACACGTAAAAGTATGACGAACTTTCTTGACTGACAGGCGGCATCTTTGTGACTAGGCCGTCTGATATTTTATTCGAGTTATTTCCCTTAGTCTAAAGGCTGCATATCGTATACATATACCTAAAGCACCCTAGGTGTATGCTTAACCCATCTTCCCAAACGGGAATGTAGTTATACACCACTCAGTATTCGATCCCTGTTGCAAGTTCAGGATAAACCTTATGCATGAGATAATAACCAGGAATATCACTATTATTACAAATTTATTTTTGCTACTTTGAATGTTTTGACAGGAAACGTGCATCTTTCAGCAGTGGGGACATTCTAGCAAAGCCAAACATGGACCTGATAAGATTTGAACTCGTGTCCAATCAACTCCAAATCGAGCGCTGTACCCCAGCACAAATCATAAAGATGTTAGTAAAAAAAACCAAAGTTACGGCTAGCAATTATTAAAAAATAATGAACTAACTGAAAGTAACAAATAACAAACCAATTTTGACAAATGAGAGAGAAAATATAGCATGGCATGGTTCATTTTATTTTTATGTTTTACTACTTTGAATATTTTACGAGAAACATGCATCTTTCAGCAGTGGACATTTTAGCAAAGGCAAACGTTAATCCGCATTTAGTGGACCGGTGGTGGGATTCGAACCCCGAGCCCACCCAGAATCAAGTCAAACGCTGTACCAGTAGTCAAATTATCAGCACAAATCGGTAAAAAAATCTTTATTATATATATATATATATATATATATATATATAATAATTAATTACATAATTTAAAAAACACAAATAAATTACCCATATCAAATATAGACAAAATAAAGTTACGTAACAACTTGTCTTAAAAATAACATTCTAATCATCATCATCATCATCAAGAAGTAAAAATGCAAAATTGTGCACCATCTCCAACATCCACCAACTGCCACATTCGCCCTATGAAGCGCCGAATGCGTAGCTGAAGACCACGAGAGAAAGTGGGACACAGGCAGTGAGTTTGATCACAATACAATCAAGACAATCATCGGCATAGACATTTGGACAAATGCAAATGTTACGCAAACGAGAAATCATCTCACGGGGAATTTAAAATAGGCGGAAAACATTGCACTATAGCCATCATTATCATCAAGACCATTCCGGATAGCTTGCACAAAAATGAGAAAAGAGAAAATCATATACACACATACACATACATACATAATAGTGTTAATTGGATAATCATAATTGAAATATCAAGCTATACGTGTCTGTCTAACGATTGGCACCTAAGTAGCATAAAATAGTTTTTAAAAAAAATCAATAATAATCAATTGCACATCAATTGCAACGTGGCGTGGCGCTTGATGAGATCAGACAACAACAAAAAAATGCAAATCGAGGTTGACGATTCGAGATCGCTTCATGTACAGCAAAACGCTGACAACCGATGCTTGCGATTCCAAACGCCTGTTGATGTCGGTGGCGGCGGCTTCGAAAACGCAGTCGACGGACGATTGGGTTCCAAATGTGGTTTGACGACGTGAGGATTGTTGCTGATGTTGTTTTGGCTGTTCACTGTCGTCATGGTAGTCTGGACGATGTCGACGCGCGACTGTCGATCGGTGGGAACATCCAACCGACGTTGAAGCGTCTCGTCCTCACTGGGTGACGCTGCCGTCGTCATCGCTGGGTGGGTGTCGGCGGATTTGGAAGAGCGCAAGACGTGGGTGCGCAGTAGCAGACGATGGAGCAGACTGCGTTTGGACGAGGTAGATAATGTGGGCACGAGGCTGCGGTTCAAATTGTCGACCACGGAGTTGTCCGCCTTGTACAAGTCATTCAAGTCGTCGAAACAGCCGGTTTCGATCATCTGTGGTGGATTGAAAAGTGGCAAATGGGAAAATCGTTGATAGGGACTGAACAGGTCATACTACTAACTACTAAGTGATTCATTCTTTAGCTATATCGGTACTAAATAACCGACTTCGATAACTTGATAAGCGTGTAGAAACATAACAAAGATTTCTTGGTTAATAGACGGCATCCTTGTGACGTCGCCACTATTTGGAAAGATTGACGAGACTGTTTGATTTTTTGTTAGGGCAATCTACCTTAGCCCAAAGGCTACATATGGTGTACGTATACCTCAAGATACCTTTTAAATACCTTGAGTGTATGAATCCACCCACCCGCTGAAGAGGTGACTAAGTCACCAATTACACAAAAAATTCTTTCAGTGTTTTGCAATATTCGGAAACGTGCAATAGTGTACTCCAGCCTAAATAATATGGAAAATACCTCGTACGTCCAGCATAGATAGGCAAAGTGCAGAATGCACTACATAATACATCATCATCAGTCATGAAACAAACTGCTACACTGATATTTTTAATTTTTTTAATTTTATGTTTGCTACTTTGAATGTTTGCACGAGAAACTCATCTTTCAGCAGTGGACAATTAGCGAAGCCAAACGTGGGCCCGCATTTTAGTGCCGGCAATGGGATTCGAACCCCCCATGTCCACCGAGGTCCGATTTCGAGCGCTGTACCGCTAGACCACCCCGGCACATTGCCAATTATTGTTTAGAGCTTTGCTTAGCAATCAAAAATGAAATATGAGCAGTAAAAAACTAACTTCATTTTGCCAAGGAATACTGACCGCTCCTGAACAAAATTTCTGATAAAATTCCATATCCTTTGCATCCAACGTAACTCCTTTGACGGTGGAAAATTGTTCAATATCCAAAACATCTTTGGCGTAAACCGCATGAGGCTATCAAGCACAATATATATATATATATTACATTAAGCTATGCAGTAGAAAACAAGAGGATTTGGAGAGATGGACAAAAACACTGAAAGATCAAGTTTTAAGAATTAACAAGAAAAAGACCGTGCATATGAGTACATCAAAAGAAATTGGTGGGAAAATTAAAATGGAATACCAAGAATTGTTGAGAGTGAGAAGGTTTAAATACCTTGGCTCATCGCTAGAAGAGAATGGAGATTTGAATGTAGAGATGGCGCAAAGAATACAAGCAGGATGGTAGAATGGGAGGAAACTTACCGGATTTATGTGCAACAGAAGGATAGCAGCAAGAACACAAGGTAAGACCGCAGTGAGACCGGTCTTGACTTACGAATCGGAAATGTGGACTATTAGGAAAGCCCAAGAGAGAAAACTCAAGTCAGTGGAAATGAGGATGATCGTTGGAAGTGTCCAGATTGGACAGAATAGAAAATGAAGTTGTTAGAAGAAAACGGAAAGTCATCGAAACTCATAAGAAGATTCAAGAAAAAAGGTTAAGATGGTAGGGCCACATTCGACGTCACAAGGTGGATAATGGAAGTGGAAGATAAAAGAAACGATGGTCGACCAAAGAGAAGATGGTTGGATTGTGTGGAAGTCACCATGAAGGCAAATGGACGCTACAAACAAAACAAAATGGAGGATGCTGACCAGAGCCGGTGACCGCTCATAAAAGAGGGAAAAGCTGTAAAGATGAAGAAGAAGAAGATATATTCAGCGCAAAAATACATTTTTATCGTCAATAAAAATAAATAAATAAAATTACAAAAAGGTTGGAGGACAAATAATTAGAACAAAATAAAATAGAATATAATATTATAATGAATATAAATATAGTCAATGCTAATGATCCTGAGGATTTGAGTAATGCTTATAAAGTCTCAATTTCCAATTATGGTGATATTCCTGACTGTTAGTCCTCCACGTAGTGCATCCTGGACTGAATGCCCCTAGGCATCTAGACTAATAACAGCAGGGTCCGAGTGCACAGCGGTATAACTGGGTTTCCGCTACGGCGGGTGGGTGCGAACATACACCCAGGATAGTTAAAAGATATCTAAAGGTATACGTATACCATATGTAGCCCTTGGGCTAAGGGAGATAACCCTGACAAAAAATCAGGCGGCCTCGTCAATCTTTGCGAACAGTGGCGACGTCACAAGGATGCCGTCTACCAGCCAAGAAACTTTGTTATTCTTCCACGTTTGTCTACGCTTGTCAAGCCATCGAAATCGATCGTTCTACATGTCGTATAAATATGGGAAATAATGAAGAGGTGACCACGTCACCAACCAAAATGAATGAAAAAAATAGTCAATACGGTAAACAAGTGGTTCAAAAAAATTATAATAATTCAAAATTACTCTACTTTGAATAAGTCATTATAAGGCACCGTTGTTATATTATGCTGCAGGATGCCCAAATTAGTTTAAATAAATGCGTAGGGTGGTATGATTCCCACTTTGATGGGTTTGTAAGAAGTCCAATTTTGTTTACTTCCAATGATCATCCAATATGCCCTGGATCATTCAATGTGCTTGGTGATGTCAAACGCATTAAACAGTGAACTTCAAAATGATTTTGTTCTATAAGCATCTTTGTGACGGTGCCTATGTTTACGAAAATTGACGAGACCGCCCGATGTTTCGTCCGAATTATCGGCCCTAACCCAATGGTTACATCAATCTTGACATGCCGTAAAACGATGAAAAGAGGAAACAAACGAATACTACAATGAATATGTCTAAAAACTGGTTCATTTCTCGCATTTTGTTTATTATTCTTTGTGCTTATACAAGCATCATGTGTCGTGTGTCCTTAACTAGAATGTAAAAGCGATTAAAAAATAATAGATTGGGACGTGTTCGCAATCGATAAAAGAAATTTAATCTACCACCATCACTGTGTTCAAATTGGGGGGTGGGGGGAAACGTAGAGGAAGGAAAATGGAATATCGTTGAATGGGAAAGTTCACAAATGACGCAGGTTCATACAAAATACTGTATTGCATCTAGGAAAATCTTTACATGCTTTAGACATAGCACGCTAACAGTATTGAGAAAAAACTAAAAAATGTGGGTTTTTTTTAATTATTTATATTATTTACCTAAAATTAGTTGAAAAAATATGTACGTATGTGAAAAATAAATAATAAAACGTGGTTTATTCAATATTTTAAATATATATTGGGATCGAGAGTACAGCAGTATAACTGAGCTGGATGGGTGTAAAGTGCACACCAAAGATCCTCAGAAGGTATCTTAAGGCAACAACAAAAGTTAGTGGGGCAAAGCCACATCTTCATTAATTCCAAATTGGCATAGCATCTCGAACAATCCCCCTTTCCATTGTTCACGATTTTCGGAGGCGTGTGGGGATATGTCAGTCCAACCGACTTAGCCATTGTTTCCAAGATAAAGTGCCGGCCAAAATTGTGTAAAGATCGTCCCGAACAGTATCCATCCAAGTGCGTTTTGTGACCACCTTTCCTGTTCTAAGTAGCCAATGGGCTAAAGGCTCATCCAGATAAAAATGTCAGACGGCATTATCAAAAAAGCCAAGAAACTTTGCTACACGTGTCGGTCCGTCAAAGTCGATCGTTTGGACCAGCACGGTACAATTATAGAAATAATGACGAGGTTGCCAACTGCAATAGGAATGAATGAAATATTGCACACACAAAATAATCAAAGGCAACAGATTGAACAGATTGGTCGACATGAATGGATGAATAGCAGCTTCATCGCAAAAGCATCAACGTACATCGGGCAAAAACGGCGGCTCTTCCAATCCAACTTCCAAACGAGCCCAATTGATGTCGGTAAACCAGCTGTGGCTCTTTACACCGCTACTGCCGGCCTGATCACAACCCAAACGAAAGCGTGGATCCTTTTTCAAAAGCTGCAAGCAGTAACACAATAACAATAATAATAATAATAATAATAATAATAATAATAATAATAATAATAATAATAATAATAATAATAATAATAATAATAATAATAATAATAATAATAATAATAATAATAATAATAATAATAATAATAATAATAATAATAATAATAATAATAATAATAATAATAATAATAATAATAATAATAATAATAATAATAATAATAATAATAATAATAATAATAATAATAATAATAATAATAATAATAATAATAATAATAATAATAATAATAATAATAATAATAATAATAATAATAATAATAATAATAATAATAATAATAATAATAATAATAATAATAATAATAATAATAATAATAATAATAATAATAATAATAATAATAATAATAATAATAATAATAATAATAATAATAATAATAATAATAATAATAACAATAACAATAATAATAATATAGAGCATCAGTTACAGTTTCTTCAAACAGATCATCATCAATGTTCAAAAAGATAGCTTCACATGTGTGTTTACTTTCAAACTAAAAACGATTCATCTGTACTCCCGATAAGCGAATAGGTTCTAGACCCAAGATGCTTAAAAGGTTATCTCAAGGTATCCATTTACCACACGGATCCGTCAACCAGCATCAACTCCTGATTCACCCAAAGAAAATTGCCCGTGAACACAGGCGTCGTCACCGGGAAACTTCATTTATCCCACGCCCCCCTGTCCAGTGCAATTCACAACCTCTTGGCATAGAAATTCAGAATGCCATGTGAATTTGGAAGTCATGAAGAGGTGGATCTACCACCATCGTCGGTTGTTAGAATCACCAACCTATTTGTCCATCCAGACATTCTGCCATTGAAAGCAAAACGCGCCTAAATACATACCATATCCTATGCATAAATACCAATTGATAATAAATAGCCAATTGCCACACAAAAGCTGAACGTACACTTTGACAAAATCGTTTAGAATCTTCGGAAAATTTGAAATTGTATTCTTCGACATCCTCGCAAACGCGCCGGTCTACCTCGTCGCGTTTGACTCTTTCCTTGCGTCTGCGGAACGGCGCTTGGCCCATAATCATTTCGTAGACGATGCAGCCCAGTCCGAACCAATCGGGACTGAACGAATATCGCATGTTGGAAACGACTTCGGGCGCTGCGAATGTGGGCGTCAAGGTCAAAGTAATAGTTCAATCGCAATTGTCATAATACAACATTCACAAAAAGTAGTTGCATAATAAGAATTTTGCTATCGTTCAATCGTTCATTGTGGTTGGTGACCCCATACATTGTTTTTATATTTGAATGCTAATAATCTTGACAATTTGAATAATGCTTATAAAGTCTCTATTTCCAATTATGCACAGCGGTATAATCGGGCTTCCGCTACGGCGGGTGGGTGCAAGCATATACCCAGGATACTTCAAAGGTACCTTAAGATACACGTATACCATATGTAGCCGTTTGACTAAGAGTGATAATCCTAACAAAAATCAGGCGGCCTCGTCAATCTTTGTGAACAATAGCGTCATCACAAGACTGTCGTTTGCCAGCCATAAAACTTTGTTATTCTTCTACGTTTTTCACGCTTATCAAGCCATCAAAATCGATCGTTTGATATGCCATAGAAATATGGAAATAATCAAGAGGTAATCACGTTACCAACCACCACTAATATTTGTACAGCATAACAGACAATCGATTACGATGGTTTGATAAATATAACAAAGGTAAAACAAATTAGCATGTTATTAACTACGTGCTCTAAAAGTGAATGGTTTATGGGTTTTCGTAGCTGAGACTAAACAGAAGAGGAAATAACCGGTAGAAGATCTCTACCGCCGATGATAATGATAAGAGATCTGTAATAAAACATTTCCATTCTAATCGAATGGTTAAGTTGACGTTGATTTTATGTACACTGTTAACTTGCTACAACACGCTTTTGCTATTTTCCTACATTGTTTATACTTATGTAACCATTGGAGACGATCACTTAATATGCTGTACAATACGGAAATAATGAAGAGGTGAGACTACGTCACGAACCACATGATCGTATTCCTTTGTTGGTAGAGTTTTTTTAGAGCCTCTATGAAATAGCTATGTCCTAAACAAAAATTTCCTATCATTTTCTGTCTGTTGTACATAGTAAAAATAGTCAGTCTTACATAAACAGAAACCAATTTAACAGTACATCCAGTGCACTTAAAAGGTATCTTAAAGTATATGCATATCACATGTAGTCGGTAAGCTAATGAAGATATACCTTGCTACCATCGTCAGTTTTTGCGACCAGTGGTGCCGTCGCAAAGGATGCCGTCTATTAGCCGAGAAACTTTTGTATTTGCTACACCTATCAAGTTATCCCAGTCAATCGTAGAGTTTGCTGGATGAAGAGGTGGGCAGTCGAACATGGTCAAACAAAAGGTTGATGATCAGCACAAAACTTGAGGAATAAATGTCACGTAAGACATTGGAAAAAAGTACAACCAGTTAGAAAATTTTGATTGTCCCATGCTATGTGGAGGAAGATTCCATATATATATATATATATATATAATTTTACGTATTATTATTTATTACCAAAGTATGAAGAAAATCGCAAAACTGAAATTAAATTGCATTAGAGAAAAAATTCAAACGATTGTCTTTAAAAATGAAACTCGTTTCTGTGTTTACATCTACATAACTCACACAGCATTTGCAAAAAAACAAGTAAAATAATACTGCAATTCTGCATTTACATTTAGCAAACCAATGAATGACTAATTGTACATAAACCAAATATTAAACAAATAGATGGGCTTCAATAATGATTAGCAAATACGCTAATATTTGTGTTAAATGTACTGGGTTAATTACCAGAATTAAAATCAACAGGATGCCATATATATATATATATATATATACATACATGTGTGTGTGTGTGAAATGAAAAACAGTTTAACAAGTAAAAATATAAAAAGATTCACCCCATTGCATTTTTTCATTCTGATTTATTGTAGTGACGTAGTCAATATTTCTATACTTGTATTCATAGTCAACAAGCAACTACGCCGGTTTAACAAGCGTAACTAATAGACGGCATCCTCGTGACGGCACCACTATTGGCAAAAAATGAAAAGGTCGGCCAACTTTTTGTCAGGGTTGTCTTGTTCAGCCCAACTGCTACGTATATTTCAAGATAAGTAAGTGTATGCTTGCATCCACCAAATACTGCACTGTGTATTCTAGGTGCTGAAGTGCACCTAAGATGCGCAATGTGGAGGTGACAATCGGGAATATCACAATCAATTCGTAAGTATTATCCATAGAATCCAAATCATTATCACTCTCTACTGCAAGAAAATGTCCTTCAACTTCTTTTTATCAAATTACACACAACGCATTCTACTTAACATAAAATATAGTTCTATCCCATTATCTTATAACGACCCATGTTTAACCACTGATACGTATCCATGTATGTATGTATGCATAATTATTTGATTTATATATATACATTGGGAAAGTGAAATTTTTGTCAAGTTTTAGAGGAATGCCCACTCTTTGTACCGGTAGTAAGAATCGTGAGTACGTCAAGCCAATTTCAAAATCAACCAACTTCAACATCTGTAGCATTCCTAAGGACTTGAATAATGTTTAAAAAGTTTCAATTTCCAGTGACAGTAATATTCCTGACTGTTCATCCTCCACGTGGTGCATCCTGGACTAGATGCCTCTAGATACTGCAGTATAACTGGGCTTTCGCTACAGTGGGTGCGTGCAAGCATGTGCCCAGTGTACTTCAAAGGTATCTTAAGGTACACGTATACCATATGTAGCCGTTTGACTAAGAGTAATAATCCTGACCAAAAATCAGGTGACCTCGTCAATCTTTGTGAACAATAGCGCCGTCACAAGAAATATTGTGCTTCTTCTATGTTTATCAAACTTATCAAGCCATCAAAGACAATCGCTTGCTATGTCCTATAAATGAAGAGGTGATCACATGACCAACCAAAATGATAACGCAATGACCTTTTACACTTCATTGTACTCCTATTGTTTTGTGTTGCGCAATTTCATGACTAAAATTAACTGAATGGTAAACGTTACCCGACCACTCAACTCACCCATATAGCCGGCTGTTCCCACGCGACCTTTGACGCTGCCATTCGGTTCAACGTAGACGGCCAAACCCAAATCAGAAATTCGGACATGACCTAGAGAATAGTCAATAGTTCTGCAAATTACAAACTCTCGATAGGCAGCATTACTTAAACAAACCACTTAAGAATTGCAATAACTTCAACAAGTATGATACAATGAATACGATTGCATAATGTAAACTCAATGTTAGATATGACCATGTCAGTGCAAAAAAGTGCAAATTGTCGCATTAAATTGCACCGCATTTGACTTCATTCCAGTTGATAATTCCGATATCATTCTGTCAAGCAATGGGTTCACAATTACAAAATATTAAACAATTACTACTATGAATATTTAAAAAATCAACATTAGCAAACAAATAGAATGAAATTTCTGCAAGGTAAATCTAAATAACAACAAACAGAACAGTTTACTTGAACACTTCAGTTATAAAATACTAAATCATAATTAAAGTAAGTAATTCATTCATAGTTGTTGACATAGTCACCTTTTCATTATTTCCCATATTTATACGACATATTAAACAATTGATTTTGATGACTTGCTATGCGTAACAACCGTAGAAGAATAATCAAGTTTCTTGACTGGTAGATGGCATGCTTGTGACGGCGCCACTGTTCCCAAAGCTTAACGAGGTCCAAGAGCTGCATATGGTAAACTTATTAATTACCCTGGATACTTGCTTGCACTTTGTTATACCGCTGTGCATTATATCCATGTTGTTATTAGTCTATATGTTTATAGGCACCTAATCCAGCATGCATCACATGGAGGAGGAATAGTTAGAAATATCACCATCATTAGAAATTGAACCTTTATAAGCATTACTCAAATTCTCAAGATCATTAGCATCCCAAAAATACAATTGAATTAACATTTATGTGGTTGTATATAAGGAAAAAATCGAGTTGGTAAAGTATTAGATTCGAACCCGGATAAACATAGGTACAATTCCCACTTACTGCACTAAATGCAGCCTAAAAATGTTTCTCGTTAACCATTAAAGCAATGAAAATGTAAAAATTGAGATTTTATAAGCATTACTAGAATAGTCAAAATCACTAGCATTTAATCAAATAACGATAATAACAATAGTATTAATGCATTGTTCATGCAATTAAAATTACCCAATGTCTTTATACACGTAAAAATATTATACAACTGAGTTACAAACTACCAAAATAAATGATTGCTTATATACCGAAACAATCTAGCTCTTTAAACATTGCTGCATTAAATTAGATAAAATAACTTTAACTCTAGTAATAAACAACACTGACAAAACAATTGTGAACATCTTACAATCCCACTGCAACTTTTAATTTAGGATTCATGTTGTTCCTGTACATAAAAAGATATACAAAAATACACGATAAATTAATAAAATAATAATAATAAATAACAATAATAATAATAATATGCCAATTTACCTTCATCATCAATTAGAATATTTTCAGGCTTCAAATCTCGATAAACAATGTTTTGCAAATGCATATGTTCTAAGCCCAAAGTAATTTCGGCTGCATAAAAACGAGCTCGTTTTTCACTAAATCCTGAGGTATTATTCATATTATGAATATGAAACTTCAAATCTCCTCCGTTCATAATGGTTAATACCAAACACAAAGCGTCTTTCGTCTCAAAAGTATAAACCAAATTTACCTATAAACATTATATATATATATATATATATATATATATATATATATATATATATATATATATAAAGCGAGTCTCAAAATATGTTATTTTTAATATTTAAATTTAAAAATTGTAGAAATCATTAAACAAAAATTTTATAATAACCTTATTGTACTTCCTATACACAACTATGCCAAATTCAAAGACTTAAAAACTTACAATAAAACGTGAGTTGACTTTCTGCAATACTTCCTTTTCCATCATAGCCATGTTCTCTGCGTGACGCTTTTTCATGCGCTTCTTTTCCATTTTCTTACAAGCATAAAGTTTGCCTGTAGCCCTAACTTGGCATGCACAAACTTCTCCAAAACCACCCTTTCCCAAAACTCTGTACATACGAAAAGTATTTTTCGTTATAGGAGCCCTGTAAATAAAAATAATTGTGTTAACATTAACCAAAACTTTAAAAAACGTATTAAAAGTTAATAAACAATTTGTAGTAATTCATTTTATATAATATACTTAAAACAAAAAAAAATTAAACATAAAACACACCTTTCTAGAGATTTCCATTGCAAATATCGGCTAAAATAAATGGATTGCAAAAAATTGTCAAAAGGTGCAAGCCTGAGAAAATCTTCCAAAGATCTGCAAAATGTTATTATTATTTTAAAGTACTTAAAAACAACTGTAAAAATTTCTTTATCAGGCGGATTATCATCACTAGTGCTTTCTAGCAAATCTTTGATGTACGTGAAGTCGTTGATATTAACTTCACGAGGAATGCTTTTACCCTACAATGTTATTAATAAAAATAATAAAAATACTAGAGTGATAAATGTTTCCCAAATAAAAATTCCAATTTTATGCCGTTCGGATGCATTAGAAATACTATATTTATCCTAAAAATAAAAAATTTGAAATAAAATCTTTCTTACTATCTCGTCCAAAAATGTTATACAATAGGACAATGGTTCAGACGTAGTACAAAACAATCTAAATAACTTTTTTCCAATTGGCTGATTTTGAACAACGTAATCATAAGTCAAATCTTAAGATAAATATAAATAATATATACCTATTGTATTTTTTAACTCATCACATAATGATATATGAGGAAAAGCTAATATTGATTTCCACTGTCGACTTCTACCTTTGTTTTTATCATTTCCACCTTTAAAATTAAAATATAAAAAACAAAAATACTTTTTTTAGCTTTAATATATACAGTGTTAGCTACTATATTTTCCAGCTCCATGCTACCTCATCTTTAGAAACATCGTACCACAGATGTCAGACAACGCGCTGCTTAATGGGCTTGGAAACCAATTAAGCTAATTACAAAATTACATTTTTTGCATTAAAAGCTGTATTTTAATATAAAATATTTTAAATTATTTGTTAATGTTATGTATTTAATTTTTTTATTATATATATATATATATATATATATATATGTATATATATATATAATCGGGTTTATTCCACACTAGTATTTTTAATTTTTAATTATTAAAAGAATATTAAAAATTTTAATTTTAATAAAATATTTTTTATACTAAAAGTTTATATTTGTTTGCAAAATATTTTATTACTTTTTTATTTATTACTTATTTATTACTTACCTTACAATTATTATCTTGAAGCATTTATTAACAAATTACGTTCTAAGATAAATATAAAATATATTTTATGGATTATGTTTAGAATTTTGTTGTTATAATTAATTTTGTTAAAAAATAAATGAAGATCATTTTTAACAAATATATTTTGCAGGTTTTTAAAAAATAATTAGATAACTATATTATTAATATTATCTTAAAATATTTACTTATTATAAAACAAACAAATAATATTTAATTTTTATTTTATAAAAAATGACACAAATAATGTTGTTCTTTTCCAATTTCTGAATAATAGATCAATAAACATATTAACAGTAGCATAATTAACACGAACAGTTTTTAAACTTTTAACTGGTTTGCAATAACGTATGTCCTGATCGTTTAGCGGTACAGCGTTCAATTTGGACCTCAATGGACATGGGTTCTAATCTCACCACTAATACTAAAATGTGGGCCCACGTTTGGTTACACTAAAATGTCCACTGCTGATAGATTTTTCTTGTAAAACATTCAAAGTAATAAACAAATAAATAATAAAAAAATATTAACTTACTATTTTCTTAAATATTAGAAAAGATAAAACTTTGCTTGCACATATTAAAAATTATACCTACGGAAACATACAAAAAATGAAACATGATGGCAAACATACAAGATTGATAAGATGGTAAATGGTTTTTTTCTGCCGGCATCTTAGAAATATTTTAAAAATTAACTGGTGCTATCACATTTCAAACAATGAGTTCATATGAAGTACTGACTCTCGTTTACCACATAACATCATTTAAACGAAGACAATAACTTTGTTATTAACTTAACCGCCATAAACACTATCAAGAATGGTTTAGTTATAAATAATTGAAGGGGATAAAAAAAGGTTGGTAGACCACATAAAATCTAACTAATACCGATTCGGAAATACTTAATTAAATTGAATGTTTTACGAACTCAAATAAAAATTTACTAAATGTTTGAATCTGTGCGATACGCTTGCGTGACACTTTTGAATCTGTGCGATACGCTTGCGTGACGTTACGGGTCAAAAGTATTTCGCTAATTGTATTGTGCTCAGTGTTCCGTTACCGCTAAATTTTTGTTTTTGCGTTTTTGGTGTATTTGTTTTAGTTATATATATTATAATTTATATATAACATCTGTGTATTTTTGGTATCTGTTTTGGTGCGCAGAGTTTGTTGTGTGTAGTTTGTGCAAGTATAATACCAGCACTCTATTTGTCTTTTAAAACGATTATCACTAGCCTTCATCTAGTGATATTTTCTTTTGATTGATTACACAACTATTTTCGTAGTATTCTAGATATGACCTTCTCAAACTCGGTCCAATTCGTGGCCTACAACGCTGCAAGAAGGTTGTAAAAGTTGGCATTTTCTGCGCACTTTGTAATGGTTTCACGAATCGTGCTCGATTCATCTCCGAACACATTCGCAGCTCAATAGTCCGATTGACTATAAATGCATGGACTGCAGATGTGAAATTGAACTACAGCAATTGCCTCCATCAACGATAACAGTTGGGATGTACCTAGAAACACTGGCAGAGTCAAAGTCCTATCTGTCCAAGATACAGATTTAGACTCTAAACTCGATAAAGTATCCTGTTCCCTGGCAGATATGGTTTGTAATCTCTTCTGAACTCCCCAACCAAAACGGAAGCTCTAAACTCTTCCATCTCCTCCTTTCTAACAATGTCTTGTCTGAAATTAACACTCTTAAAGCTCATATCTCTAACAGTAGTCCTTCCCTTAGCAGCTAAATCTGTTATAAGACTTTCCTAGAAGAAATTTAGCTGCCACCAAGCAACACATTGAGGACTCAAACGATTGTAATATTATTATTAAAAGGCATCAAAGGTAGTGTTATTAACTACAAAGAAATAGTGTCTCGACATTATTTCTTCTTGTTCCTTAGGATATCGAGTTTAAGTTATGTAAACTCACCTGTAAGCGCCTCACTCTGCCCCTCCCATCTTTAGTAATCTTTTTAACTCTTCTCTCATAAAAGGAGACATTTTGCAGGGTTGGGCAAATACTGCTCTAAATTTCCAGGAGTTCGCCTTCTAAAGGACCTCCCATGAGGATCGATCCCAAACTTTGTCTAGGACTGCCATTCCTTTAGACAATAGAATCCCTATTGTACGACTCACACCTCTTAGGGTTGACAATGATATACCAAATTTCAGCTTCCACCCCGAAGTCATTCTCAAGTCCCTATCCTTCATCGACTCAGACAACTTACGCCTCTGTTCTATCTCTACATAGTGATTTATTATACTAATGCCCTAAGTTTATTCAACAACTAGCGGAGCTACAACATCTAGTAAAGGAGTCCTCCCCCACATCATAGGAATCACAGAAACTTGGCTCTCTGGAAGACGTACTAGACAGCGAGATACTCTTTAGTTGATACAGAATTGCAAGGCAAGAATTCGTGTAAAGGTAAATGCGGGGGCTGTCTATTCTGCACTCGAGAAGACCTTCCTTATGCTGCATCTGTACACAGCAATGCTCAGCCCCTTGCGGAAACACGATTCCATCCATCTGGCATTAGGCTCGCATACCTCTGCTTCTTATAGGCCTCCTTCATTACCTAATTCATCGAACGACGTCTTTGTATCTGAGTTTAAACAAGCTTTTTCCCTTCCTTACAAACATCGCATACTAATGGGAGATTTTAATTGCCTTCTCTAATTGAGTTCTTTCAGCTTAATTCACTTGACGCCAAACTTAAACCTAAGTTCAAGCATGCTCTCACTCAGCATGTTCTATCCCCAACTAGATATAGACTTGGCTCCTGCCTCGACCTAGTTTTCACTAATGAACCTTCCCACATTGACTCCATACTCTATCTTCCCCCTCTTTGGGAAAAGTGACCAGTTGTTCTGGTGTCTTTTGAAGTAAGCCTTCCTAAATAGTTCTAGGTCTAAAAGGTGTAAATCTTACCACTTCAATTCCTTGACGAGGAAACTGATTTGCAAATTGCGTGATTTTCTATGAAGGCTGATTGGGGTCTCCTGTACGAGAAAGACTTAGAGCAAGCTAACTCCCATTTCATTAAATTAATTAAAGAAGGCATCGATAAATTTGTCCTCACCGTATCCCACTCACCAACCCCTAAGCTCCCTAGAAGACTTGTACACCTTATCCAGAAAAGGAATAGAATGTACTATCTATGAAATCTACCAGTGCTCCTATGTTTCTATTATAAAATATATTTCCTTGGGAACCAATGCTCGTAATAACAAGCTGCACAAGGATACTACGGTGCATAAACCTCTGCTCAAAGCAAAGGATAATATGAATGCTTTATTTAAATTTATCAAGGATAAGCGTACTCTAGGGGATACCTAACCTGTCTAAAAACGACATCGGTTTACTACTCTAGGCCTGTAGTCTGCAACAACTTCAGATTATTTTAAGTCGGCATTTCAGCATTCAGACTCTAAGCCCCTCTACCTTATCCGAGCTCAGCCTTCACTATAGGCCCCCTCTCCCTTGTGCATTCAGTTCTCTGTCAGCTTTCGAGGGCTTAAGTCAACCTCATGCGGTGCTGATTGGTGTACCCCCAGAGTTCTAAAAGAATGCAGAGGTATTGCTCCTCATCCAACTTAGTATTTTCAACCTCTCCTCTATTGTTGGCTGAGTTCCGGTTATCTGAAGTCTTGCATTTATAAGGCCGATTTTTAAATCAGATCCAGATTTCTGCCTGAAAGCTATAGACCTAATAGCATTCTCTACCCCTAGTAAAGTTAAGGGAAGATTAATAAGGGCTCATCTGTTAGATTTCATAACTAAATATAAAATTATCAATCCAGCCCAACATGGGTTCTATCCTCGGAGGTCTTGCCTTACTAACTTAATTACATATACTGAAAGCATCACGAAAAATATTAGACTCTGGCCTTCGTGCTGATGCTATATACTTTGACTTTGCTAAGGCATTTGACAAAGTACCACATGGCCTACTTTAGCCAAGTTGGAATCGGTAGGTATCAATAATTCATCCAGACTGATCTTCGACTTTCTCCAACCGCCCTTTAGGTCGTAATATTCCGATTTATCTCTTCCAGCTAAATCAAGCTCGGGAGTGCCACAATATATGGTCGGTTTAGACTCTATTGTTTATTCTGTTTATTAACGATTTACCTGATGTCGTCCATTCCAACATCCTGTTGTATGCTGACGATGTTAAGATCTGGGGCTAACCCAGTTCAACTCCAGGTTGATATCACAACATCTATAACTGCTGTGACAAACTTCTCCTTAATCTAGCCAAACAAGCATATGTTCTTGTAAACAACCAGAAATGCATTCGCAATGCCCAACCTCGGTACTCAATCAATAGATTCACATTTCATAAAAGATCTAGGAGTGGTGTTTGACTCTGCACTCAAGTTTACGGGCCAACATTCTAAAGCTACCCAAACTTGTTATCGACTAATCAAATCTTTAAAAGAAATTCTAGCTGCCTCTCTCCAAGGTCTGTTCGGCTTTACATTGCTTGACATCAGGCCCCATTTAGAATATTGTGCACAGGTCACCGCTCCTATCCTAAAGGCTGATCTTCACAAGCTTCAAAAAGTCCAAAAGAATATTCAATCATCTAGGTTCTATGAGTTTACCGTATCAAGATAGGCTCACAAAGCGCCCTCATGATAGGCGACTTGGGAAGGGATCTCATTTTGGGTATATCAGCATTTAACTTCAAGTCCCCACCCATCTTTCTTTTTCACTAAAGTCAAACTCTTGCAGCTAATACCTATTCGGAAATACTTAATTGAATTGAATGTTTTACGAACTCAAATAAAAATTTACTAAATGTTTGAATACATGGAATAATTTTGGTGTCTTACATACTTTTTAAATTATGCAACTTTTCTACTGCTGTTATCTTACTTATTTTTAAAAAGTTTTATAACAATAATAATAATAATAATAATATATATATATATATATATATATATATATATATATATATATTTAACTAAAGTGTGTAAAATTGAAGTTTTACAATACATTAAAAAGTAGTTTTATTTTCAAATTTTCGAATCAATCAAACTAGGTATTATTATGATTAAACAATAGCAGCCTTTAATAAGCCTTTATTATTTTAATTTTTACTCTATTAGTAAGTTTTTATAATTTTCTTAAAAACTTTGAATTTTACCTTAATCATAAAATTATTTATCTTAATTTAATTTTTTGTTGATTAATAGTTATATTAATAAATTAAAATCTACGCTAATGTTAGGTAGTTTTTATAATTTTTATAAAAGTAATTGTTTTATTTTAAATTATGTAGTTTTTTTTGTAAATTATATTGCCAAAAATTACCACTTTATTTTTTAATTTAATAGTTATTCTATAAATGAACTAATAAAGTGTACATCAATAGGTATTATATTTTTAAAAATTAGAATTAAACAAATTAAAGAACATTTTAAAAACTGTCGTTTATTAACTATAAAAATTTTAAAAAATTACTTGTTTTATGTTGATTTTAACATGACACAGCATTTAACAAAACTGAGATAAAATTATGCACATCTAATACAAAAAGTTACTAAAACTTATATATTCCGTATTTAGCAAATTTGTTAACCAATTCAAAAAAGAAAATTATTAATAAAAAATATATAATTTTAAAAATATTTATTACATTTTAATATTTAAAATATTTACATTATTTGTTTTTCTTAAATGTATTTTTTCGTTATTTTAAACTTAATCAACTGTTTTAATAAATTATTATTATTATTATTCAACATTTCATATGGTGTTTCATTAAATAAATAATAAAAAATTTGTTATTAATATCTTTTTTAAAATTTACTATTAACATTGTACAGCATAAAATAAAAAGATATTAATATTACTATTACTTTTTAATATATTTATTGGTATCCACAGCGATGAAAAATATTAAAAATCATAGACAACTCTTTATAAAAAATTAATAATTTTAATTAAATGACATAATTTAATAAAAACTTTAGGTACACTTTAATGCAGCATTAAATTTTTGAGTATTTGTTTTTATAAGTAATTTTCAATATTACGATTACAAGAAAATTGGAAACTATCGAAGTAGTCATTGTAGAAAAAAAATAATATAATTTATTAATTATGTAAAATTGTATTAATAATTATTAAAAAAAAACAAAAAAATTAATTTAAAAACAGTATTTTTTTTTGTGTTTGAATAAATAAATATCAAAGGATCTTGTTTGACCAATTATACAAGGCATTTTTCAAAAATTTGTGCAAATAGTACTTATAACCATGGCAGGTTTAGGAATGTCAAATGAATCAGTAATTAAATTTTGATAATACATAACTATTTTATTTTAGCATTTTTTAATTAATACGGATATTTGTGACTTGAACGTTTATTTACAAGTAAGAATTCAATTATTGCATTTTTAAACTGACTAATTTTTTTGTATTTTTTAAAAATAATTTAACTTAAATAATTATTATGTATAACTGCAGTTGTTGCATGATTTTAATTTATTAAATTTTTAGTGAATATATTATATAGTTTTATTGTTTATTGTGGATTAAATATTTTAATAAATTTGTAACAATTTCAGATTATTAAAATTTAAAAAATAACTATTTTGTAAATTTTACAATTACGTTTAATTAGTAAAATAATATAATTTTTTATAATTTTAAAAAAATAAGTTATATTACATTTTACTTTGAAAAGTTTGGTTTATATAAATTTATTAAGTTAATTATGTACTCAAATATTTTATTTAGAATTAGTTTTGTATATATATTTTATTTTTTATTGTTAAACACTAAGTAGCACAGTAAATTAGTACTAATTATTGTTTTATATTTTTGTCAAAAATTGCATGTAAAATAAAAATTTTAAAAATATTATGCAATCTTTTAGTTTGTATATTTATTATTTTTAGCATTAAGTTTTGTTACTATTATAATTATTTTATTTATTAAACTAAAGAATTTAAATATTATTATTTATTGCATTTTGTAATTTATTTAAAAATAACTAAAACTAAATTGATAAAAACGTTTTACTATAATTTTGTTTAACAAGTAATTTTTATTTGAAGTTATAAAATGCAACTGTCCTGTATATGCTATAAAAATTGGCTAAGAATAGCAGAAAATATTTACTTAATTTAAAATAATTTAAAATTATTACTGAAAACAGTTTTTAATGCATTTATTATTTAATATAATTTTATAGAAAAGCGCTAGTATATTTGATGTTTTAATCATAAATTTGTATTTGTACTTCTACTGTAAATATAAAAACAATTTATTAGTTGAATTAAACTTAATACATTAAGATACTTTTTATTAAATCTATGAGGTTTTAGAAAAAGATGTATATGAAGTAAAGTATAATTAAAAATTCATTAAAATAAGGTGAACCTGTGATTGTTTAAGATAGAAGTAAAATTGATATATCTGATACTGGAACTCAATGTGATACTTTAGAATATTCGACAATTAACAAAAAAAATGCTCTAGTCTATATTGAAAAAGATAACAATTTTTATTAGACTTTTGAAATTAATGTATTTTTGTCTTATAAATTTTAGAATCCTTGACTAAAATAAACTTTATATTTATACAATTACCTCCAGACAACACAATCCTTAATATAATCGTTTTTAACATTATTTTAAAATATAATGTAAATGGTTTGGGAAGTAAATATATTTATTCAAGAAAATTAATTATGTAATGCAAAATCAAATTCCAAATTATTGGATCAAAATATGCGGGGACCCCTAGATTAAATACTTTGAGAAAATTTTAGAAATTAATGAATATTGCCTAAAATATTAAAATTTTTTAGCTTCTATTATCTATTTTTATAATTGCATTAAGATTTTTATAATATTAATTATTTTTAAGAAACAAATTCGCTTGATTTTCAATTTTTTCAAAATGTTTACATTTTCACTTTTTACCCAAATTAGAATTTTATAATAATATTGGTATCAAATATTCGTTTTTATAAAACATTTTGTTTATTCTGTTACGATAATGTTTAAGCAATGTTTTAGTACAAATGATATCTGCTTCATCTAATTAAATAGTGTCACAAAAGCGAATGAATTACAATGTATTGATTTTGACAGCTGTTTGTTTATCCGCTGTATATATAATAAAACAATTTATTTCTAATATAATATTTGAATAATGGATGATGGAATTTATTTAATATAGTAAAAAATTTTGCGTTTATATGTATAATGGTTTCTATTCTTTGATAACTTTTAACAATTTGATGTAATTTTTAATTATATACATATAAATTTTCTCTTATAAATTAAATATGGAAATAAAATAGTTTTAAATTATAAGATTTTGCAGTAATAATTTAATTTAAATATTTAATATTTTAATGAAGCAACATGCATTATAATAAATGCAATAAAAAGTGTTTATACAGGATCTAAAATTTATAACAAATTTTATTATTTAGATTTTATGGAATTTAAGAAAGTAAAGTTCTTGAAATTTTATTGACATCATTAGATATAATGAATTATTTATTTATTTATTATTTTTTACATTTTAAACATTAAATTAAATTGTGTGGTTTAAAGTGTATACCAGCGGTATAGTACGTAACATAAAAGATTATATAATACCGTTGCTTCTTAAGGCAAAAATGTTAATATTGATTTGTTTTAAATTATTTATGAATTAATTTATTGAATTAGAGTTTTATATAACGTATGCAAATAATTAAAAATGTTAACAAATAGTTAGATTGTTAATTTGTAATAAATTAAAATAATGTTGTCATGTTTAGTTTGTTAATAATATTTTTTTAAATTTCACAATAAAAAAATGCATTGATTTAATAAATATTTGTAAATTTGTTAATTAACAGGGTGCAATTATACCAAAAAGACCAATATTTTTAACTGTTCATGATCTTGGATGTAATCGTAAGTTAACCCATTTCTCTCTCTCTCTACATATATATAATATATATATAATATATAATATATATAATATATAATATATATATATATATATATATATACATATATATATAATTAGAATGTTTGTTATTTTTATGATGTTTTAAAATAACACAAGAAAGCGTTTCATGAATTCTTAATTGTGCACAATAAGCATAATGCAAATTTTAAACTTTGTTGAGATAAAAACAATTGCGCAATTTTTGTTATTTTAAATTTAGATGTTTTTTTGTAATAATATAGTTATTAATACTATACATAATATATATTTTTTAATCTATATAAAAAGATCAATGTTTAAATTGAAAGTTTTGCTTATTTTAATTAAAAATATTTTTAATTTTATCGCATTAGTTAAAAGCAAAATTTAAAAAGTACTTTAAAATTTTAGTTGATTAAAAAAAGTGTTTATTATTGCTAAACATTGTATAACTTAAGTCGGTGGGTCGCTGTTAGTTTTTATATTTTTTATATCTTATTTGACGATATTGTGGTTATTTTAACAAATTAAATATTACACTGATGTCATGTAGTGAACGAGAATTAGTTCTGTTTATGATTTCATTGTTTAAAATGTGATTATAGAAAGTAATCATTAAAATACTTTTAAGACACCGACGATGAAAAACATCCGCTATCTTACCAATCTTATCTATTCCACGTTTCACTCCTATATATTGCCATAGGAATGATTATTTATCCTTACATACTAAGTCCTGTCTTCTGGTGGATGGAAAAACATAACCATATTGATTTGAGTCTACGGAAGACTGACATTGCCTTTCCATAACATAAATATTTATTCATTAAAATATTTAAAAAATTTTTGATAAATGGACGTGAGTGAGTACTATCCTTTTTATAAAAATTAAATGAACTAAGTAGGAGAATTATGCTACTACAATTTTCAAACAAAATTATGATTTTTAAATTTGAATATGAGTGTTTACCTATGTAGCAAACGTACATGCACCTCATAAAATTAATTTATAATGAATTAGTTGGCGTTTGAAAGAATATGAAATAATTTGTTGCATTAAAAAATAAGCAAAAATGTTTTTACATTAAAACTTAAAGTTTGTCAATTTAATTCTGGGTGCATTTTTAAATATATTTTCAGTTATTTAACAAAAATGACCAAACGTATAATTTATTACTTGTCAAGCCTATATATATATATATATATATATATAACGTTTGATTTAGTTATTTAAGAAATTTGCATTTATAATTATTATATAATTAGATTGAGCATGCAATTTAAAAGAACTTTACAAGTTTATAAAAAATTTCAAATTATATATATATATATATATATATATATATATATATATATATATATATATATATATATATAAGTAATGTTTATAAAGTCTCAATTTCCAATGATGGTGATATTCTTGACTGTTCGTCCTCCACGTGGTGTATCCTGCTGAAAGGCATCTAGACTAATGACTTCAGAGATCGAGTGCATAGCGGTGTAAGTGGGCTTCCGCTACTGCGGGTGAGAGCAAGCAAACACCCGGGGTACTTAAAAGGTATATTCGGGTATACGTATACCAAATGTAGCCGTTGGGCTAAGGGAGATAACTCTGACAAAATTTAAGATGACCTTGTTAATCTTTGCGAACAGTGACAACGTCACAAGAAACTTCGTTAATCTTCTACGTTTGTTACGCTTATCAGGTCGTCGAAGTCCATCGTTTTATATGTCGTATAAATATGGAAAATAATGAAGAGGTGATCACGTCTACAACTAAAATGAATATATATATATATATATATACAATAAATTAGCAAACTAAATAATACATTATTTATCAACATATAATTTAATTCATATTTTTATGCATACATAATTTAGAAAGAATGCTATCATATTTTTTGTAATGTATAATTAGAAAAAAAATTAATCATTTTTATGTTCTAAACAAGGTTGATGAATTTTCTATTCAGATAATGAAAAGGAAAGTAGAATATGGAAGTGTTTTTTTATTATTACAATAAACTGTCCAGAATGCCATAAAATTTAGTTTTTATTTATCAATTATGTAAAACATGAGCATTGAATTGTATATTTTACACTACATGATAGTGTTATTATTTCAAATTAAAAAATATATATAACTGAATGTATTTTGACCCTGTTTTTTACACAATATTATAAAATGAAAGGTAGAAATTTATAAACATATAGTGTTATTAGCAATTTACTTATTAATTAATTTTTTACTACTTTGAATGTTTTGAGACTGGAAATGCGCATGCCTTTCAACAGTGGATATTTTAGCAAAGCCGAACGTGGGATTCGAACTCATGTCCACCAGGTTCGTGTCGAGCACACTGTACCACTAGGCAACCCCGGCAATTGGTTGAGTAATACTCAAATTGTTGAAATTGTTAATAAATTATGACATACGTTGGAGCAAAATTAGCGTAATTTGAAAAATTCTGAACTAGCCAATACGTCACAATTATGAACTAGTTTTTAGGCAGTTGAATTTTAAACACTATATTTTAAATGGTTTGACCAAAAAATGATCATGTAATGCAAAATTTCAAGAAATTGTAAAAAACAATCAATATTGGTTGAAATATTAAAAATGTACAATTTTGTAGTATTCCGTTTTTTTTCTCTATATTTTATATTACAATCCACTTTTATTCAAATAATTTGTTTCAAAAATGTTTAAATGCCAGTTTTTGTCCAAGTTAGAATTTGATGATGATATTAATGCAAAATGTTTTATATTGATACCGCTAAAATAATGTATACAAACTACCTTGATAATATATATAGACAACAGTCTTTATAGATGCTGGGATGCCAATGATTCTGAAGACATGAGTAATGCTTATAAAGTGTCAGTTTCCAATTATGGAGATATTCCTGATTGTTTATCCTCCACGTGATGCATTTTGGAATAAGTGTCTATAGGCATCTAGACTAATAACAGCAGGGATCGAGCGCACAGCTGCATGATTGAGCTTTCGTTTCGGTAGGCGGGTGCAACTATACATTCAGAGTACTTAAAAGGTATCTTAGGGTATACATATACCATTTTGAGCTATCGGGTCAAGGGAGATAACCCTAACAAAAAATCAGGTGGCTTTGTCAATTTTTGAAAACAGTATCGCCGTTACAAGGATGCCGTCTACCAGCCAAGAAACTTTGTCATTATTCGGCGTTTATTACACTTATCAAGCCATCGAAGTTGATCATTTAATATGTCGTATAAATATGGGGAATAATGAAGAGATGACCACATCACAATGTGAAACGATTATTTGCCTATCAAAATTAGTAGATTCTTTTAGATATCCGGAAAAAAACAAAATTGACGTTAAAGTCAGACTTGGAAAGGCAATGTCAGTCTTCCATAGACTCAAATCAATATGGTCAGGTTTTTCCATCTGCCTGAAGACAAAACTTTGTTTGTACGTATCAGTAATCATTCCTACTACAATATATGTGAGTAAAACGTGGAAGCAAACAGACAAGATTGATAAAATGGTGGATGTTTTTCATCGTCGGTTTCTTAAAAGTATTTTAATGATTACTTGCCGCAATCACATTTTAAATTATGAAATCATGAGAAGAACTGACTCTTGTTCATCACATGACATTATTGCAGTTGGACAAAGGAAATTACTTGACCAACTTCTACTTTTACTGCCCGAAAGATCAGCAAGAACGGTTTTGGAATCGACAATTGAAAATGGTAAAAGAAAGGTTAGGGTAGGCCACAGAAAATTTGGCCAAGAACCATTCGGGAAGATCTGATTGAAATTAATATTTTTAATGCGATCAAACTAAACGTTTGACAAAATGTTCGAATACATGGAAAAATGTTGTCCCATATTTGTTTTAATTTATGGGACTTTGTTGTTGTTTTTTGTTGTAACTGTTATCTTATTGCTTCGTGCTTATTTTTATAGCAAAGAGGTTTTGTAATAATAATAATAATACTATTTGATCACGTCACTGACAAAAATGAATATAGACGATTTTAATATAATCAACTAACGTTGTCAAAGTTGATGAATTATTGATTTCGACAGCTGCTTCTGCAGCCCCGTTGTAGCGAAATGGTCAGCAAATAATAGGTTTTGGCATTGAAGATTGAGCTTGCTTTCGGCTTTCACTCAACCCTGTCATCTGTGTGTACCTCCGTCATCCAGATACGTACGATCACTTCTTTGCCGTTGTTTGCCGGAATGGCGTCCTCTTGTATTGTTTCCGTAACAGTATAATTTTTTTACAGAGGCCAGGTTGTTAACCTTGCGCGCTCAAAACCTCCTTTATCCAGGCTTGAGACTGGCTAGATTGAATTATTTCTGGTCCAAACTAGGCGGAGTTGGTCAGCAAATAATGGGTGTTTTAATTAGTGAACTGTCAAATATCAGTGACTTTTAACTAAATTTCTTAACACAAAATTTCTAATCAAATAATCCATATGTACAATTATTTATTTATTTTTAAAAATTATATATTTTTTTCAATTTTATTACTTGAATGATTTTTTGGTACAGCTTAAAAATATCCGTGTTTAGATTTTGAAAATTTGTGAATTAAAAAAAAGTTCGTTTGTTTATAAAAGAAACGTTTTTATAAACTTTCTGATGTAACATTCAAATATAAATTTAATTGTTATTCTATTGTTTTATCTATAATCTGAATACAATAATAATGTATACCTGTTGAATAAATAAAATTAATTTTCTTATCTTAAATAAACAACATGTATTTTTAAGTTTCGATAATTTATGAAATTACATAAATTATTATTGCAAAGCAATAACATTTTTAAATTAAAAGTATAAAGATTTATTTCGATACGAAAATGTTTTTTGGGTTAAAGAATTTAAATAATTTTTAAAATCAACAAAGTTTTTCATTAAATATATTAAAACATATAAATATATTCAATGTTTTTTTAAACTTTTAATGTTGTCGTAATCCTTTTTCGTAATTACATCCATTGAAAATGGATAATTAAAAATTATTAAATGTAAACAATGTAAGTCAGTTTTTTTTGCATTAATTGAAAAATATTTTTACATTTATTCATGGTCAAGGTTGCTTGTAGAGAGCAATAGTATTAATGTTTATACTACTTCCACATTGTTTCAACTATTGTGCAGTTAACTTTGGAACAATAAAACACGAATGTTATTATGGCATTTTTTGAGAGTGATATTAGAGTGTCCACTTAGTTTGACCCAACCGGAAATTATCAGCAGTGCAAAGCTGTCAAGTTTCATACAGGCTTGAAGTTGCGCTCTATGTGGTGTTAGACTTGAGCCCCACTTGCTGATGTACGGGTACACTGTAAAGTTATTGTTTATTGTAATTCTGATTTGTATTAATTGCTCAGTGAATTACACAGGTTTAATAATTTCTATAGCACGGTTCAGTTATGTTAATGTTTTTTTTAATAATTATATTAGAATTGCATGATTTAGTAAATAACAAATCTGCTTGTTATGTTCTAAATAAAAAACGGATTGTCAAATTGATGTTTTAAAATATCATTAATATAAAATTATATATGCTAAAATTAATAAAGTAGTGATAGGTACAAAAAAACGCCATATACATACGGTAATAAATCAAAAGTCATTCTTGTTTTTCTGGTTGATGTTATTAAAAAATAGATATGGAAAATGATTTAAAATGACGTAACGTATTCTATAGTCAGTTCTATTTTTATTTTTGATTATTAATTTTCAATTGTCCTAACGGCATATTTTAATATTAACACTTATATAGTCATAATTACATGATATAATTCACACAGTGTATTGTCATTTCATGTACATAATCTTATTTATAATAATAATGTTTCATAACAAACATCTATCAAAGGCAACATCGATGTTATAATTACGTTGCATCACTATTTAGGACTGTGCTATATAAGGCTATTAAACCTGACAGTATGCAAGGACCTATATGCTAAAGTTTTAGTGGAAGGGATCATTTATTTGCTAAATCCTTATTAATATACCAGTATCTGAGACCATTGGGCAATTAGAATTGATGAGATTTACTATAAATAATAAATTTACAGGGTCAAGTTCAACTACTTATAGCTCAGTGATTAAGGCGTCGTCCTGACACCAGATAAAGCATGGGTTCCAGTTCATATGTGTGTAAAACTTGAAAGGTATGCCCTGCTGATCTTTCCAAATAAGGATGAAACAGCTGTCTGATTCAAGTGAAATTGACAAATTTAATAAAAACCCTTGAAAGCCTATTAATAGAAATACTTATTTCTTCTAATTACAATTTAAAATAATCATAATTTTTATTTTCAATTATTTGTTTAAAATGTGACCTTGGCATGTTTACAATCATGTGACAACTAAACAAATACGTTTTTCTATTTATATGGCAAATAAGTGTTCAGCAGAGAGAAAACAAATAGTATAACAATTATACAATTGGTAGAATGTTGTACGAAGCCAATGAGTGGTGTTTATACTCATGATTAAGGCCAACATTCTACTACCAACCTATAGTTTTGTAAAACATAATTTAGAAATGGCAATGAATCTGCGTTTTTTGTTCACAATTTGAAATATATAACCATAGCTATTGTCTAATTATGTGCAGATTATCAATATGAAGAATTTGTGGCTCACTATCGCATGCTTCCCATTATGCAACGGACGACGTGGATTCACATCGATTTGCCTGGACAGGGCGACAGTGAAAACGAACTGGAAGCAAGGTTAGTTATTGAGTGCATAACCATCAATTTGTTGTCAAGCTATGTGCAAACAAATTTGAAAAAAAATGAATTGAATGGGTTGAATAGTTTAGTAATTATTGTTATTATCACTTATTACAAATCGCTTTTGCTTCAAAAATAAGCATGGAAGCAACAAGATGACAGGAACAACAAAAATAACAACAAAGTCCCATAATTTAAAAAGAACGTGTATGGGGAAATACAAATAATTCCATGTGTTCAAATATTTTGCCAACATTTTTGTTTCATACCCCATACAACATTCAATTCAATTAGATCTTCCCAGATTGTTATATTAGTCATTACCAGCTGTCTACTTCGAATCTTTTCGTTAAAAGTAAAATTTCGTCCAATTGCAGTGATGTCATTTAATGGACGAGAGTCATTTCTTCTCATAAGGCGAATGGAAGAATGCGATTATATTGATTTGAACCTTTAAAAGACGTTTCCAAATTTTTGCTGTAATGGCATCCTCCTAGTGTTCCTTTAGCAATATAATTTTTTTACAGAGGCCCGGTGGCTAAGCTTGCGCTCAAACCCTCCTCCTTTATCGATATTAGTTAATTTCCCATATTTTGTCGGTAGAGTTGTTTTGGTGCACCGTCTTGCAACATTCAGTTAAGACGCCTTTCAAAAAGGCAATCGATAATTATGTACTTTGAATACAAATATTGTTTCATCAACAGCTCTTAAGTCGACATTCACTACCAGGGTGGACTCGAACCTGGGTGGGCATCGGGGTTCGAATCCCATCACCGGCACGGAATGTAGGCCCACTTTTGGCTTCACCTAAATGTCCACTGCTGAGAGAGGCGCGTTTCCCCTCAGGACATTCGCAGTAGTAAAAATAAATAATATTGAATGAGACATGAAAATTATAAGAGATTTGTTCCATTTAAATATGCATAATGCTATTTTTGTTCTGTTTATTAAGGTGAAAGGGTTTTATGAAAACATTAGACAACTGTCTTCCACAATATGTGTTGGAATGTATAATTAAATATGTGTAGTGTTCATTTTGTATTTAAAAAACATAAATGAATTATTTTCAACTGAACTGTTCAAGTATTTGTTTTATTGAATTTTTGTTAAAGATAAAATCGTTTTAAATATATTTTCCATTTGTTGCATCAATTTTTACTAATAAATTTGTAAAATTAAAATTGACAATTTTTAACTAAAAAATTTGAAGTTATTAAAAGAAATATCTCAGTTTTTTGTTTTCGAAAAAGAAAGTATGTTTTTGACATAATACAAATGTTTTTGATAAATAAATATATTTCAATAACTTGGCAAGTAAATTTTTTTTATTTTTTGAAGTTTGTGTAATCTGAATTTTTTAAATTTATTATGTTTATAAGAATTTGCTTTTACCGGAAGGTTTTTTATTGACGAAATACACATTACATAAACAAGATATTTTATTTGGTTTAATTCGTTTTAATTATTTTACATCCGAATATATGGTATTTATAAATACATACTGAATAAATTATATATATATATATATATATATATATATATATATATATATATATATATATATATATATATATATATATATATTCATTATAGTCATCTCTTTATGATTTCTATTATTATTATTATATTATACAAAACCCTTTTGCTTTAAGAATAAGCATGGGGCAATAAGACAACAATTACAGCAAAACAACAATAACAAAGTCTCGTTGGCATTAAATATTCTGCAAATCGAAGATTGCGCTTTCTTTCGGCTTTCACTCAACCTTGTCATCTGGTAACTTTACCATCCAGAAACGTTGTTGTTTGCCGGAATGGCGTCATCTTTCATTGTTTCCGCAGCAGTATAAATTTTTACAGAGGCCAGGTTGCCAACCTTGCGCTCAAACCCTCCTCTTTTATCCAGGCTTGGGACTGGCTAGATTGAATCATTTCTAATCCAAACTAGGCGGAGTTTATATAATTAATATTAATTAATATTGAACGATCGATTTCAATGGATTGATAAGCGCAACAAATGTAGAAGAATAGCCAAGTTTCTTGGCTAGTAAACGACGTCGCCACTGTTTGCAAAGATCAACAAGGTCGCCTGATTTTTTGTCTGATTAATCTCCTTAACATCTTTTAAATATTCTGGGTGTTGGTTTGCAACCATCCGAGGCAGCGAAATCCCAGATATATCGTTGTGCACTCAATCCCTACTGTTATTAGTCCAGATGCCTATGGGCACCTAGTCCAGAATCCATTGCATGGAGGGGGAACAGTCAGGAATATCACCATCATTAAAATTGAGACTTTATAAGTATGTATATATGGTTGACAAATTAAGCTTGTCCTCTGTAAAAGATAAATATTTCTAAAATAGAACAAAAGGACATTATTCTATAAACCTACAGCAAATTAGTGCACGCATGATTTTGTTGACAGACTTTAATATGATCCTAATATGAACTTAATGCTTCTTAAGTCTTTAAAGTATCGTTTTTAAAATTTGCAATGAATTCATGAAACATCTTTTTACGTAGTGTTGTCTACCTTTTAATTATGCAAGTCCAGATTACTTTAAAGATGATTTACAATGTTTTGATTAACGTATTCTATAAAAACGGTTATATTCTTGAAGTTAATTAATTTTATTAAAGTAAAGGTTTTACTTTTATTATCAGAATAATTTTTGATTTTTTGTGAAATTGGTAGATGTGATTGAAGCAGAGGATTTGTAGGTAATTTTGGCACAAATGTAAGCAATGTTAATAACAATGTGCGCATCCTTATTTTATTTTCGCTCTAGAAGTCCACATGCTGATAATGCTCATTTTTGAATTATCTGTTACTTTTGGCTTTTCGTGTATGTTCAATTCATTTTTTGCGTTTGAGAACAAGGCGAAACCAGTTATGAGTTTCATTTCATTTACTTGTATAAATACTAACATGAAAAATATAAGCTGCTCATTAGTAGACACTTAAATAATGATAAATCCACTGACTTAATGTAAATAAACAAACAGATTTTGTAAATTGCTTTTATTGATTTTAGTTTATTTGTCAAATAATTACAGATAAAAACAATATTAAAGCGTTTTCTTTTTGAAACAATTTTTGTTTAAAATCGAATCTACCTCTACTCAAAATACAATATTAAAACAAAAGCATTAAATAAACATGATTTCTTTAAGGCTAAGAATATAAACAAATTTATAAAAGTATTTATTTTTAAATTTAATCTTATTAATTCGTACGAAAATGTTTTTTCAATTTTTAATTAAAAAAATTAATTAATCATTCCATTTACTATATACCGATTAACTTTTAATTGTTATTATAACATTTAGAAGAATTACAAAAAAATTATTCAAATGAGTTCTGTTTATAATTGAACTTTATATGTTATTATTTTTGATTGTATTATAAGCTATTTCCGTTTCCTTTTTATTTGACCGTTATTGAACACTGCTAATTTACATATAATTTATATATATATATATATATACGGTGAAAGTAACTTTAATAATAATCACAATAAAAATAAGAAGTAGAAGAATATTAACATAAATAAAATTAATATGAATAATAATAATAATAGCAATAACAATATTTCTAATAATAATAATAACGATAATATTAATAATATTGATAATAATAATAACAATAATAATAATAATAGTAATACTAATAATAGTAATAATAATAATAATAATAATAGCAATAACAATATTTCTAATAATAATAATAACGATAATATTAATAATATTGATAATAATAATAGCAATAATAATAACAGTAATATCAATAATAGTAATAATAATAATAATAATAATAACAATACTACTACTACTAATAATAATAATATTAATGTTGATAATAATTATGATAATAATAGTGATATCAACAATAATAATTATAGTAACAATGATGGTAATAATAATAATAATAACTCGATTATCCCAGCTTGATTTGCATAATTTTCAGTTGAATTTACTTTTATATTAAACCTTAAAATTATTTCTTAAATAAGCATTTTAAAAGTACTTTGTGGAACGAATATGTTTTGCAGTAGAAAATACGAAACGGTAGCACACAATATCCTACAGCATTAAACTTACATCCTGCTTGGGTGTTACTATACGAGATTAAAGGAAATTAAAATTTTATGTATTCGTTAATTCACTGCACTACAAGGTACGGTCTATTATTGATTGGTTTTTCCAACATTGCACCTTCGTTTTACTAAAACATTCTTCAAACACTACTTTAGCGGTATAAATAAAAAAAATTAAATAAAAACGGACACGAAATTATGAAACATTTATACACTAGATGTGCATCTGGTTAGGCATAGGTGTGAATCTTACCAAAAAATCATTCTTTCAGCATTATTCAAACGCTTAAATTCTTAAAAAATATCATGTTTTGTGAAGGGTTTAAAGAATGGAAATTCGAACAAATTTAAAATTACGAATTTGTACGTTTTTGTCCATTGCAGTACATTAATTCCAGTTTTAAATTTGTTTATTTTTTCTGACCTTATCGATTGATTTGGCAAAATATTGTCAAGTAACAGCAGCTGTCCAAAAGGCATCAACTGTTATCCGATGTTGATGTGACCTTATTTAGATGGTACAAAATGATTTACTCTTTAGTCTTTGTGCTAACTGAAAGAAATTCAACCAATTTTGTTCACAAAATAACTAATGAATGTGTACAAAAGCAAGTAGTATGATTTTACCATTTGTATTTTAATAGCTGAAACATTTTTTAAATGTATAAGCTGTTAAATAATTTATAAAACATCTTTTTGAATTCATAACATGGATATATTTTTTAGAAATGTCAAATCTTAGTGCTACATTATTATTATTATTATATAATAATAATAATTATTATTATTATTATATTATTATTATTATCATTATCATTATTATTATTATTACTATTATTATCATTATCATTATTATTAGTATTATTATTATCATTATTATTATTAATATTATTATTATTATTGTTATTATTATTGTTATTATTATTATCTATATTATTATTATTATTAACATTATTATCATTATTAGTATTATTATTATTATTATTGCTATCATTATTATTATTATTATTATTATTAGTTTAGAGAATTAAATAACGAATTTTAACTATAAACAGAAGGTTGGTATTCTAAGAAAAACAACACAATTTTTTATAAATAATTTTAATATTGTAAACTGACAAATAATAAGTAAGTAGTAATTTTTCCTATTTCATAACACTTGTCCTTTTTTGGGGTTACAAAAAGGACATCGATCTGATATACAAATTTAATTACAATTGACTTCTGTTTTATAAGAAGGTCAACTCAATTTGCAACTGTTGTAACAAAAAATTAAAAATTCATCATCATTATCAACGTAGTGACCTTAACTAATTTTTGTTAACCCTTTTTGGGTTAATGTCGATTAATGAAACTGAATAATTAAGCAAAACATTTTCTTTAATTTAATTTTAAGTGACACAATTAACCTTTTGTTTGAACAATTTTCCGAAAAAATATGTTTAAGGTAAAAGTAAGTTTATAGAAAAAACTAAACTTTTATTGGGTCTAAGATTACAAATTAAAAAAAAACAATACATTTGATTAATAAAAATAGTATTATTACGTATTTGAAAACATTAAATTGTATAAAAATTTCTTTTAATAAAATGAAATTATTTATTATTATTATTATTATTATTATTATTTTATTGTCAAATCCTTTTCTTTTAAAAGCATAGAGCAACAAAATTGATACATGTTAATTAAATTTTTAACTGTGAGGATTGGGCACATCGAATATTTGTCGACTATTTATTTCGATTATGTCCAACACTGTCACTCAAATAATACTTTCATTTTTTTGACGCAATTTGTTGGAGTAGCGTTCCCCTCTTATTTGTTTAGCACTGCTCATTTTTAAATAATAATATTTTTATTTCATTTTGATTGGTGACGTGATCACCTCTTCATTATTTTCCATGTTTATACGGCATATAAACGATCGATTTCGATGGCTTGACAAGCGTAGACAAACGTGGAAGAATAACAAAGTTTCTTGACTGGTAGACGGCATCCTTGTGACGTCGCCACTGTTCGCAAAGATTGACGAGGTCGCCTGATATTTTGTCACGGTTATCTTCCTTAGCCCTAGGGCTGCATATGGTATACGTATACCTTTAGATACCTTTTAACTATTCTGGGTGTATGTTTGCACCCACCCGCCGTAGCGGAAGCCCAGTTATACCGCTGTGCACTTGGATCCTGCTGTTATTAGTCTAGATGCCTAGGGGCACCACGTGGAGGACGAACAGTCAGGAATATCACCATCATTAGAAATTGAGACTTTATAAGAATTGCTCAAATCCTCAGGATCATCAGCATCCTATTAAATAATAATAATAATAGTACTAATAATAATAATTGAAACAAAATATTTGCATTGGTTGAACAAAAATTTTAAACAACTATTTACTATAAATTTTCAATCAATCCAGAAACTGCTGAAAATTAACATTTAAAATGTACTTTTCAACATTGTTTTTCATCATACAATAATTGTTAAAAACTGGTGTGACTTGACTTATTATATTTTTCAAATTGGGTGGGAAATAAATAATAATTTTATATTAAATTGTTGCATAACGATGTTTTGTTTTTGTGTTGTTTCCAAATTTTTTTCTATCCCATCAATATTAAATTATGCTCCGTATATTATGAGTAAACCTTGTAAATTAATAAATTATTATTATTATTATTATAATTATTAGTAATAATAATAAATAAATTTTTTAACATTTAATATTTAATAATAGAAGTGATGGTAATATAGTGTAAAAATGTTTAAAATAATTCTATGATGTATATATATATATATATATGTTCACACAATTTATGTTTACTACTTTGAATGTTTTACGAGAAACACATCTTTCAACAGTGGACATTATAGCCACGCCGAAAGCGGGCCTGTATTTAGTGGGCCGGTGGCGGGATTAGAACTCATGCCCACACAGGGCCAAGTCGAGCACAGACCCTCTAAAACAATTAAGCATAAAAACGTACTTGTTAAGCTAAAATATTTTTAGCAATTGTGTAACTGCCAACAAAAAACTCAGTTTAAGTATACTTGATACACGACTAGGTACAAAATAAAATACGATTTCAACTTTATCAATTTGAATTGTTAATATAAAAAATATTTTTATACAAAATGTCAAAATTGAAAAATAAGTAAAATTATTAACATAAAATTCAACGTTAAATATGAAAAGAAACAGTTACCAAATGATTGACTGCATTATAAATTAGAAAATGATTAATAATTAATATAATCGCCCATCTTTTTAAGCACATGATTCAGGCGGTTTGAAATGTTGTTAATGGGAGTTAATATATTCTTGTTTCATCTCATATTGAACAACAAACTGAATACAATGACATAAATTCTTTATTTCAGTATGCTTATTGATGTCCGGACTGTTAGATGGCAATTGAATTAAACCGAATTGTTTTGCACGGTTCCTCACCGTCGAATAACTTAATTGTCTGTTACAACTTTAGAAATAGATTTCTTGCAATTCCATAACAATATTTCAATCATCAGTTTCAGTAATTATTCTTTTTCTTCCAACAGTGTCATATTTTTGTGGTTTTTATTTATTTATTGTTGGAAGACCTACTCTATATCATTCTGTTAGTTAGGCAAAAATCAATAATTTTTAAATTGTTTTATAATATGATGTTCATTATCATTAAGATGGTAATCTATTTTATCTACTGTTAGTATTTATTTGCAGAACGAAAACAAATAAGACAATTAAGTGGATGCTCAAGGCCAATTTTAATTAGAAATTATAAAAACAATTTTAGATTAGCAGGAAAAAAAGATTATTTAAAAATATTTAATAAATTATTTTTTTTAAACATTTAAGTGATTAAATTTTAGTTCTAATTACTATTGACATCACAATTAGGTTAAAGTTGAAGGTACAAATTTTAGCCAGTAAACATTGTTCATTTTTAATGAAAATTTAATTTTTTTAAATTTAGATAAATTAATTTTTTACTAATTAGAATGTTTTACAAGAAACATCTTTCAGCAGTGGGCCGGTGGTGGGATTCGAACCTGGATGCCCACCGTTGCACACAAATTAATTAAAAGATTATTTATAGCAGAAATTATGTAACTTCCGCTTATTATCCACGTTTACATGGATTCCATTCTTAAAATAGAATTTCTGCACATTTGTAAATAAATATTGCTAAGTAAATATAAAGTAACTATTAAGTACTTTGCATTATCTTCAATTCACAATCTTTATTTTTACGAAAAAAACGCAGATAAGGAATTAATTTCAATGTCAATTTTTTTAACTTTTAAGCTAATTTTTAAGAGTTGTATATATATATATATATATGCAACTTTTGATAAATTAAAAGAGCAGAAATTTACTTTTATTTACTGCTGGTGTTTTTTCAAAAAATATTAATAAATAACGTAAAGTATTCCATATTTTTTAGGTTTTATGTAAAAAAGTTAATTCTAAGTTGACATTTATTTAAGCGTAATAATTAATTCTAATTTACATAATTTTCTATAATAATTAATTTATGGTTAATTTATAAATATTAACCTTGTAATTACGTCATGCTTTAAATCAAAGCTACAATTTACACATTTGAATAATTATTTTTAAAATTATTATTCAATATAATAACTGGTACTATTTAAATTTATTTGTTTATTGGTACCTTGATAATATACAACAGCGGTACAGCGGTATAGCGCTTGATTTGAATCTGGGTGGGCACTTGGTTTCAGTTACACAGGACCACGGTACAGTTGATCCATCCTTATTTGGAATTATCAGCAGTGCATATCTTTTAAGTTTACACACACATGAACTTGAACCCACGCCCTATCTGGTGTCAGGCCAGCGCCTAAACCTTATTGTAAAATACATTTTTACACTGACTTTTTGTTTTGGCTAGATAAGAGAGTGTGCAAAAAATGGTCTTATTCACTAAAGTTAAAGCGTATTTATTGTCAAACAAAAATTTGGGAATTATGGTTTATAAACATTAAATTGAACTATCGTATTTTCCTTTTCTACCAGATAAAAATTAAATTTAGGGGTAGGTAGTGGGAAAGAAGCCAATATGCGACAATTAGGAGCTAATCAGTGTATTCAAAAATTGTATTTTTGTCTTTAAATTACACTATTTAAAATTTTTAAAATAATAAAATAATTTTACCTTTTAAAAAAGTTGTTTTGTAAAAAATGGCTTTTTTTTAATTTACTATAATAAAAATATAAATAACTACTTGCAATATTCAAACTTAGATTACTTTGAAGTGAAAAATTCAAATTGTTTCAATTTAAAACAAATTTATAAAATTAATTAATAAAAAAACATTTTAATAAATGCATATTTATTTTTAAAAATAAAATATTATTTTAAAATACGTGCCTACATGTAAACAAAGAAATCTCTACCAAACATTTGATTGGCTAATTATTACTCCATTTTATTAAAAATTTAGTATTAATAATTGTAAAACAAATGGAATAGGAATCTTGCAGCAAATTCTACCAATTAATGGTGTTAGGATACTTTTAAATACTAAAATTCAATATACTTATGCAAGAATTGCAATTGTTTGTTACTTAAAAAACGACGTTGTATGTCATATTTTCTAACAAGAATTTAGTTTTTTTACTTGAAAATAGAAAATTGCTTATTACGAATAAATTACCAAGTTCATTTTAAATTAAATTATGTTACAGTTTTTACGACTTCTCAGGCTTCCAATATGTCACAAACACTACATTCAAACATGAAAAGCCATTTTATGTGCTCAAAATCTTCATTAACGTTAGTACGGACTTGGCTTACTAATGGCTCATATTGTGTGTTTGTGCATGTGCGGTAATTAGCGCGAATGTATCTCACAGATTGTGCCTTTTTCCTATTTTTGTTCGAAACAAATTAATAATTGACAAAGTTAGCTTTACGTTGTATTTTCTTTAATATACAACTTTATATTTCATTGATGTTATTCAATCGTCATTATTATACACCAGTTTGTTTTTGATGTAGAATTTGTTGATTATTTTTTATACAGTGAGGTAATTAAATTTGCAATTGTTGTTTTGTTCACACCAATAAAATTATTTTTATAAACTTTTGCCATCTATTCGACTGCGTGTAAAAAATAATCAATTGTTGAAAAATTAAATAAAACAAGGCATAATTTTAGACTTTAGTTTGAATTCAAAAAAGTAGCATTTATTTCAGTGGATTTATAATTCAAGTGAATTTGACATATCTAATAAAAAACCCTTGAAAATCCATTAATAAATATGACTAAACCGTGCCATATCAGACTACTTATTAAACCTGGCACTATGCTAGGACCTAGTGGAAGGGATCACTTACTTGAGGACACTGGGTAATTAGAATTGATCACATTTACTATAAATAATAAATTTACAGGGTTAATTTCAACCACCTGTGGCTTAGTCGTTAGGGCGCTAACCTGACGCCAGATAGGGCGTGGGTTCAAGGTCGTGTGTGTGTACTGCTGATGATTCCAAATAAGGATGAAACAGCTGTACAGTACTCCTGGTTGAATCAAACCAAGTGGATTTTTTATTCAAGTGAATCTGACAAATTTAATAGAAAAACCCTCAACAACCCTTTAATAAATATTGAAATATTTTTAATTTTCAACAGGTTTAATATCTTTACTGCAATTGGCCAATTAATTTTCTTCTTTTCATCATTTTATTATTTAATAAAGAGTTCAATGGAAAGACACTAGTTGTCTTTTTATTATTATCATCTTTACCGACACACGAAATGATTTACTTCTAACTATTTAAACTTTTTATATTGCCCTCAAGGGCATTAGGTTTACAATTGAAAGCCGGCATTGGAATAATAATTAAAATGGATGAATACGTTTTAATTATTAAGCATTGCTTTAATTTTACGCATTTTCAATAAATATTTATTGATAAATTCTTATTTAAAATTTAGAAAATTATACGTAATTTAGAAATTTTATAATACTCCATTTGCATTTGCTTTAGGAATATTCTACTACACTTTAAAAATAATATGTTTAGCCTTTTATTTGATACTGTTTTTTTCAATACTGAAATACTATAAAATATAAGTGCAATTGGAGGGGTCTTAGAGGTTTTTAACAAGCAAACGTGTAGATGAATGCATGTAATCCCTGTTGTGTCGGGATGCTGGGTGGATTACGTTCAAGTGAGCTACTTATTATCTGAATACTTTGGCTTGGTAACTCACTAGTCTCAGGGGTGAAAAGGAACCCAACACAAGATTTAGACCCGAATCAAATATTTAAAATTATACATTATATATATATAGAGAGAGAGAGAGGAGTGGGCTTGTTATTCAGTTTATTGGCTTCCGACTTCATTATGATTCGTCCAATGAATTACTTATCGATCGTAATTCAGTGTCGTTCTAACAGATTTGATAACGATACCCGAGACTTTTAGTAAGCGTATAGCTGAACACACGTGGCTTCAGTACATCAACACTAGACAAGCAGTTTCATTTACAGCTTTGCTGAACGACGACTTAGTGAAAAGGCAGTTTGTAAAATACTAAAACAATAAAAAACAAGTAAAATAATTTATATGTCTGGGCGGTCCAGCGGTGCGGCTCTCGACTTGGACCGGTTGCCAGCGCCGGCCCACTAAAATGCGGGTCCATGATTGGCTTAGCTAAAATGTCCCCACTGCTGAGAGATACTTTTCTTGTAAAACATTCAAAGTAGCAAAAATAAATATTAAATGAGAAGATGAAGAAAATAAGTTAAATAAAAACAAAACGTTTAGAATAGGAAATTTACTGTAAAACTAATAAGGAAGAACAACTTTAGAGTGTTGCAAAAATGAATGGATGCTGGGTACAAGTAATGCTTTTCTTTTTCGCAAGAAAACATTTGTTGCAAATGATTTATGTTGTTGTTTTCAATACTAAAACTTGTGTACAATATGTATTCATATGTAAAAGTACAAAAATGATTAATGAAAGTGGGTATACTGTAGTCATGTATGCATATATATATACAATGAAATAGTTAAACACAAAAATTTTTATTGCGCCGGGGTGGTCTAGCGGTACAGCGCTCGATTTGGGCCTAGATTCGCATCTCACGACCGCCAATAAATGTAGGTCCACGTTTGGCTTTGCTAAAATATTCACTGCCGAAGATGCGTTTTTCGTAAAACATTCAAAGTAGCAAAAATAAATAGATAAGAAATAAATTAAATGTCCTTTGGCTTAGCATATTTTTTAATAAAAAATGGCCATATTAAATAAATATTTAAAATTGTAATATTTTTTCTGCAATAATGTTTCCTTTTAAATATAGTAAAACTTTGTTTCAAACATTTGGTAAAAATAAAAACTCAGTATTGATGCCATAAACCAGTTAAGTTATTAAAAAATTAACATATTTAATTGTTACAAATATTACTTAACAAAGATTATTTAAAAACATGATTATCTAACTTCATAAAATTCGTATTTGTGTAGAAATTGTGAATTGTTACATGGACGTACACATTTATATTATATACATAATAATGATATACAATTGATACATTTTAAGAATACGGCAAATTTGAATCAAAAAATTGTTATTATTTGTTAAAATACAGTCGTTGTGGTTAGTGGCACAAAGTCATCTCTTCATAATTTTACATATTCGTACGATCGATTTCGGTGGTTTGGCAAGTGTAACGATGTTTCTTGGCTGGTAGACGACATCTTTGTTACAGCGCCACTGTACCCCAAAGAATGGTGAGGCCGTTTGATTAGTCTAGATGCCTACGGGCACCTAGTTCATGATGCATCACGTGGAGGACGAACAGTTAGGATTATCATCATCATTAGAAATTGGAGACTTTATAAGTATTAGTCAGCATCTTCAGGGTCATTGGCATTCCTATTTGTTACAAGACAAAACGTATTGTTGAACATTTAGTTATTTTTCTGCTTTAAAAAAGTCAGTGCTTGTTTTACATACACAACACCATGTTTGGTGAATTAATTTTTGTGTTCATTGTGGCCAATATCTGCAACTACATACTGCTGTCAAAATGGATGATTGACTTTAACATAATTGATTTATTATGTTAGGCGCACCCTAAGACTCATTCATCTAATGGTGTATATTGTTGTTATACTGGCATTCTAATCCATTTCCGATATAACAATCGTGCCCCTTCATGTTGTAATGCACACATAAACTTGAATGTATTGAGGGTCAATTAAACATTAAAATTCCTTTTCTTGGCTTTTTGTCTGACCGATGTTGCTAATTTGATGATTGTACCTAATTTTGTGTGCTAAAAGCAACTTCTAGTAAAGTTTTTATGCCAATAATAATAATAATAATTTCTATTGGAACATTTTTAAAATATTAATGTAGTATTGTTATTAAAAACAATTTAAACGTTTCTTATAAACAAAGGAAGAAAATTGTTTGCTTATATATATATATATATATATATATATATATATATATATATATATATATATAAACTAATTAATTGAATTTGTTGTTGTTTGTTATAATAAAATTATTTTTCTTTTAATAATTAAAGAACTATTGTTATATGTTGGAATATTTTAGTTAAGTGATTACATTAAGTTGACAAAACAGTTACACTGGATTGGCCAATAAAATATCCTATTCTTTAATTTCATATTTATTTATTTTTAAACTTTTGTATACAAATTATTTTCAATTTTGTTTATACACAATGGCAAAAAATTAATTATTCCATTATGACTTGATGTTATCTGGTGCATGTATATTTGTAATTCACTTATTGAAGAAACAATCACATCGTTTCAAATAATATTTTTTTGATGTTGGTTATGTAATTTTCATATAAATTTGGATGATAATTCTTTTCAACTGAATACTTGAATACTTTTTATTTAAAAGCTGTAACAACTGTAAATTTATATATAAATATATATATATATATATATAAACTAATTAGTGTTCAAAACGTAGTTATTAAACTAAAACATTTATAGCAATCACATAACATGCAATAAAGACGTCATTTTAATTATAAAACGTATAATATTATGTGATAATTAAAATACAAGTATAATTTTACAGATATATATTGTAACTAATAAAAAAATTACATAAAACATTAACTGATTCATAATCTAAGATTGAGTACAATTGCCAACATAAAATATGACTTCTAATATATTTAAAAATGCAAAACATATATATTTTTTAGGGTTAATAAATTGTTTTATGTATAATTTACTACAAATTTTAAACAGTAAATGAGATGGCTCGTGTTTGTAACCACTTGGCTTAGGTGTTTTGGTATGCTTTTGGTTAAAATACTGATGTAGTTGTATGCAATCTAAATTTTAACAAAAAAAATTGATTTAGATAAATATTTTTTTCATTTAAATATGCCTATACATGTTAAGTTTTATTATACGAAAAATAAAATAAATAACAGCAGTGTTAAAACTATTAGTTAGCGATTTTCAAAAATATAATTATTTTATTTTAGTCCGTGTTGTGGTGAAATTAAGTTCTTTATCTAAAAAAATAAATTTAAATACAATCGCAATTGATTATGTGAGATTACAATTCAAATTATTATGTTTATAAACAATTATAAATCTGGCGTAAGTAAATTACATTTTAGCTTAAAGATATTTTACTACAAAAATATCACTGCTTAAATTAATATAATGTTTTATATAAGGGTTATTTAATACTTTTTATAAAACCAATTTAATATGTGTTGCTTATATATATATATATATATATATATATATATATTATATATTGTTCTAATGTAGAATTTTAGGTTTGTACAAAAATGTTTATACACAGCTACTTATTTTATTATTCCATATATAAATCCTTTTAAGTCAGTGTTTTATTGCCTACAATTAAAATGAATTAGTATTAAAAACAATTATAATTTACTATTACAAAACATAATTTTGCTGTTTTTATTTTGTAATAAAAAATTAACTAAACTTCCTGTGATAAAGAAGATATAACATGTAATATGTTCTGCTCCTAGGTAGCAAATAACTAAATTTGTGTTAATTTTATTTTATAATTTAACAAAATAATGTATTTTATTATTTTTAAGTTAAGTAATAATTTTTTAACAAACAAAAAATAAATTTTTAATATTTTAAAGAAAATACGTAAAATATTATGAAAGACATTATTATAATTTTTAAATCGCTTTAACAAAATATACTGTATTTCTAATTTTTATTCGTTTGCAAATATTAATTTTTGACTTAAATTTAACAACAAATGAATATTTTAAAGTAAAAACCGAAGTAACGTTTTCAAAGTAAGATTACATAAAAAATCGGTTTTTAAATTATTTCAAATTTTTGGTTACTATGGTAACTTTTGAGTATAAACATACTTTTAAAAATACTTATTTAATATTCAAATATTAAAAAAATAATTAATTATTTTTTTATGAAGTAATAACAACATAAATTTTGTGTTGTAGAAACGTAAACTTAAGGTATTAAAATGCATTTTTGAATAATTTAATTAAATTAATTAAAAAAATATTAATTATTATTAAAAAAGTGTTAATTGCGTTTAGTTATTCCATTTATATAAGCATTGTTTTTAAAATATGCTTTTTTGGCCAACTCGGCATTTTTAAATAAATATTTCTAAGTAAATATAAATCAACTATTAAATATTTAACATTATTTTAAATTCTTAATCATTATTTTTACAGAAAACCATTAAAAGATAAATTAATTTAGATTATTTTTTTTTGTATTTTCAACACTAATTTATTCAAGGGCTGTATATATATACAAATAATGTAAAACTTAAATTTTTTGTAACAGAAGCTCATGTCTTACTCACTTGAAACCTTTGTTATTTTGATTTAAGTAATTATTTAAAGTAACAAATGTGTCATGTATTTTACAAACTGATTTGAATACAATTTATTATTTTAGTTACCTGTTAACAATAAATTGATAGACACAATTATAATGCTATTTACTTTTATTTGATGTTACATTCTATAAATCGGGAGTACTTATAACTATAAAATTAAAAATATATCTTTATTTTAATTTTAAAAAATAATTCATTTTGGTTGGTAATCACGTGGTCATTATTTCCCATATTTATACGACATGTAGAACGATCGATTTCGATGGCTTGATAAGCGTAAACAAACGTGGAAGAATAACAGTTTTTTGGCTGGTAGACGGCATCCTTGTGACGTTGCCACTGTTCACAAAGATTGACGAGGCCGCCTGATTTTTTGTCTCCCTTAGCCCACGGGCTAGATATGGTATACGTGCACTTTAAGATGCCTTTTAAGTATCCTGGGTGTATGTTTCACTCACTCGCCGTAGTGGAAGCCCAGTTATACCGCTGTGCACTCGGATCCTTCTGTTATTAGTCTAGATGCCTAGAGGTATCTAGTCCAGGATGCACCACGTGGAGGACGAACAGTCAGGAATATCACCATCATTGGATATTGGAAACTTTATAAGCATTACTCAAATCCTCAGGATCATTAGCATCTCATAAACATAAAATAACTGTTACATAGAAAACATAAAATCATTATTTATTTTGAAATTAAAAAAAATTATTGAAATGTTGATGTTGAGGCATGTTTGATAGAATAAATAATATTTTTAATTTTTGTTTATTGATTTGAATGTTTTTCTAATTATATGTGTATTATAAATTAAAAGGTATCCTGTAAACAATTTAGGTAAATAAATATATTTGAGAATTTGTATGTACTGTCAACTGTAAGATTATAACTTCCTTTAATTACGTGTATAATGAGGTGTTTAACAATTGTAGCATAATATTTATAAATTAATTTGGAAATAAACACTTCAAGTTTTAAAGAAATTGAATAAATTATTTTCTTGTTACTTATATTTTGTTTTTGCCATAAAGTTTAGCTGTATTTTAATCAATGCATTTCAAATATTATTTTCTTTATCCAAAGTTGGTATTAAATTGTTTGGAGATACAAATTTGAAAGTAAAAAATAATGCAATAATTATTATTACAATTATTTGATGCGGCATTGTTTTATTTGAATTGTTTATATAAAAAAAATATGTCAAACTTAGCAACAATTTTTTTCTGAAAAACGAAGGACTGAGCGATAGTGTAACTTTATCAGTTTCTATTCCTTCGCGCAATAACATTTTAAGTTCTAGTAAGCATATAATTGATGAATTAATTTATTAATTAACAATGACAGAAATAAATTTTGAAGCAAATCGAATTTAATTTCGTACTGAAATTGAATGTTTACTTGTAGACATATACATGTATAACTACTCACACAATGACGTAATACGAAGATCGTACATGTATTGAATTTCTTAATGTATTTCTTAACGTATTGTCTCTATTTTCTGAACCAATAAGATAGGATAGAAAATTTTCTAAATGTGTGACTATATTTTCACGATTTACTCACAACATAAATTATGGTAGATGATAAAACCAGCAAAGGAAAAAAGAATTTAAAAAAATCATATTGGTCAATCTTCGTGAGGCACGTTGGTGCATCTTTCTATTGAAAAGAGATTATTTGATCTTGAAAATGTATATAAGGTGGAAAAATCAATATTTACATAGCACTATACGATTTGTATTGCGTCATCGTGCAAATTTGGTCACAGTTTTTTGAAACTTTTCCATCCCCAACTTACGAGTAATCACACACTCACACAAAAGGTTGTCTAACTCTTATTGGCTCCTTTTTTCGCAACTTTTTCCCTTGGTTGGTTTTATGTAATACTAAATATTGATTTTTCCGTCAAACAAATACATGGATATTTGAAAATGTGCTATTTTTAGTGTTTTTGTCAATATGTCAACCTTGTATTAAACTTTTATTTATTTTAATAAAATTTCTAGTTACGTATTTCCGCAAATTGAAAAATTGCCCCAAGCATTCAAAAGTGTGCTGGACCATTTCAAGTTAGTTTGAATTGCATTTATTTATTGATTTTTACTATTTTGAATGTGTTATGTTTGAGTGTTGGGTGGATTAGCGTTCTAGTGAGCTACTTATTATCTGGATGGTAGATGATAAAACCAACCAAGGGGAAAAGGTGCAAAAAAGGTACCAATAAGAGTCAGATAACCTTTTGTGTGAATGTGTGATTACTCAGCAGTTGGGGTGATGGAAAAGTTTCAAAATGTGTAACCAGATTTGCACGGTGACGCAATACAAATCGTATAGGGCTATATTAATATTGATTTTTCTACCTTATATACATTTTCAAGGTCAAACAATCCCCTTTTGATAGAAGAATGCACCGACGTGACTCACACTCACTTACGGAGGTTGACCAACATGATTTTTTAAATTCTTTTTTCATTTACCAACTGGTTCAATTTTCACTATAAATTTTAAAAGGTGGCAAAAACCTAATACCCCAAATTACACATAAGATATACAATTTATGACCATCGACGAATACGCAAATGTATCGCTCCCTATTGTATATATAGGAATGGGTTTATCATCCATTGGGGTTGTTTGTCACACACTCGTCAGATGAATTACTTATCCTAACAGAATGTTGTATGGGAAACGCATCTTTTAGCAGCGGACATTTTAGCGATGCCGACCCGGGTCCATATTTAGTGGGCCGGTGGTGAGATTCGAACTCATGTCACTCAGGTTCAAATCGAGCACTGGACTGCTGGATTATCCTAGCAATGGCAATGCTGGTTTTAAATATAGCTTATTGAAACTCATATATATATATATATATATATCAATTATATAAAGGAACAATTTATTTAACTAAGTAGTAGTAAATAGAAGAATAGATATAATATTTGTAATTGTGTATTGCAATTAGGTAAATCAATGCTAACATTTGCATTAGATAAAAACTTTATTCAATATATTACTGCGTCACGCTTTTTCAAATACATATTTGCACACAACAAAATTAAAAAACTGCATTACGCAACGCATTTCTTTAATGATGTTTAATTTATTTTGTTTTATATAATACAACATATTTAAACAGTAATGATAGTTTATTTATATACGAATGCAACACATTATAATATATTTTTTTAATGTTATGAACGTTTTTACAAAATTAAATAAGTAGTACTTTTATTAATTGATATTAAATTGAAATATAAACTAATATTTAAATAAATGGATGTATATATATATATATATATATATATATATATATATCTGTAGCGCAAATTTATTACTAATTTGTATGAACATATGTTCTGTTGTAAAATGCATAATATGCACAATGATTTCATATGCTACTTAATCATGTGCAAAAATGGACGATAAATTTTCTAAATATACAATAATTAGTAATTAGATTACAGATTGAAATAATTTCGGAAATTTTTTGTTTCACTTATTTTTTTTTAATGGAAAATGATTAATCATGGTAATAGTAAAAACACTGAATAAAAAATTGATAATTAATTTAATTTTCAGAAAGATTAGTTTTGTTATTGACATTATTATTCCAAAAATAGTTTTTATTTATCTTCAAATTATTGTTAAAACGTTCATTGTCAATTATATTGTACTTAATAAAAACCATTTAATTTTTAATCTAACAAATATTTCAAATGCCGTATATTGAATACTCGAACTATAAAAATCTTATTTCGCAAAACAAAAATAATTTATAACGTCATAAACAATTCAAAATTAATTGAGTATTTTTATTTTCAATATCATTTTCACAAAAATAAACAAATGTTGTTCAGAAAATTTTGATATATATTGACGCAAAATAATTATTAACTTATTTATTTATGTTTACTCAAGTTTTGTGTGTATTATCAAAAATGAATATTTAAACCTTTTATACTGTTCTATTTAAAATTTGATTACTTATACATTTGTTTGCTTTTTAATATATCATAATAAAATATTCAATTGTGCTCATTATTGAATAGTTTTGATTGCTTGTTTACTAATTTTAAAAATAATATTTACAAAAAAAAGATTTTTGTTTTTATATAGAGCATTAAGGAAGTAAACATTTAAGGAGAATAAATGCATACATTAAAATGTCAAAAATTTCAAACAATTATTTAACCAATATTATTAGGCGTAGATCCAATTATGAATCTAGCCTCCTCTGGGAGGAGTGGAATCCAGATCTACTGGAATAGATGGTGGGAACATTTTTTCAAAAAATGTCGATGATACAAAAGTTTGTTTAGTAACTACAATGCAATTTTCAAAATTAAAATTAACCTTATGTTGTGCAATTTATTGAAATTGATTTTTATAGAAAAACTCAACATTGTAATTTACGCTAGCACATGGCAATTAGTAGATCAGATTTTTAAAACATGTAAAATAAATAACATAACCATTTTATAAATTTTGTAAATGCAAAAGTAAAAAGAATTATTTAAAGCAAATTGAATGAAACATGAAAACTTTTTTATTTATGCAAAATGATTCATGTAAGCTGATTGGTCCATACATTTTTTGAATTACCCAACCAAATATTGATCAATGCATTATTTTGCACAATCAACGAAAATGTCAAAATTAACAGCACCTAACAGGGTTTGACTACCAATCAAACGTTAAATAATATACAAAATAAAGGCATTTATATAAACATGAATTTATTGTTAAGATTGATCAATGTTTGTTGGGTAGAACGCCTATTTATAATTTGCAATCATTTATATTTTAGTAAAAATATAATATAACAATTTTCGACTTTTTATTATTTTAAGAGTTAGACATTTAAAATGTAAAACGCAACAGGATACTTATCTAAAACAATTGAGAAAATTATTATTATTATTATTATTATTATTATTATTATTATTATTATTACAGTGGGTAACGAAATTGAATCCTATATTGACCTACATAATATTTAAGAATATTTAGTACTTCTTATTCATCTTAGACATATCTAACATTAATTAATAAATACCTTGGATAAAACTGTGTCAAAAAGTACATAAAATGTTATTCGCAATATAACATTGTAATTATGATATACAACAACAGTCGTTCTAATAATAAATCATAATATTCTCCATTTATTAAAACTTGAAAACAAACACGTGCAATTTGTTAAAAAATCAATTTTATTGACCAAAATACATTAATATATGAAGAAGTTACAAACTTTGTAATGTCAACAATTCAAGTAACATGCACTTCCATTTATAACTTCTGCTAGCCGTTTTATATCTGATACTATCAAGGTACCAATAAAATCCTTTGAAACTCGATTTTTCATAACATGAATGATAATAACTATGAGTAATACCCGACCTTCGTACATTTGATTATCTACAGCCCGGATTTAAAAGTTAATAATTTTGTTTTGTATTTTTATAAAGGCTAGGTTAAAAAGTTGTAAAATAACGTATTACTTATAAAGAATATCATTTATATTATGAAAAATGTTACTATAATTGTTAACATTACAAAGTTTGCAACTTTTCCTTTATATATTAATGTATTTTGGTCAATAAAATTCATTTTTTAACGAATTGCATGTGTTTGTTTTTAAGTATCAATAAACGGAGGATATTATGATTTATTGTTAGATATGTCTAAGATGAATAAGAAGTACTAAATATTCTTAAATATTAATGTAGGTCAATATAGGATTCAATTTATTACCGTTATTATTATTATTATTATTATTATTATTGTTATTAATATAATAATAATAATTATTATTATTATTATTGTTATTATTATTGTTGTTAATATAATAATAATTATTATTAATTTTTTATTGCTATTATTATTAATAATAATATTATTTTATGATAAATTTATGTTACATTCTGACATATTATTACATAACATTTTTTTTGTAACTTTTAATTGCTTTTCAGTCTATAAGAGTACAATTGAATTGTTGGAGAGAACGGTGTTTGTTTAGTGGTACAGCGCCCAACTTAAACCTGGATGGGCATGGGGGTTCGATCTTTAGCACCGGACCCGCTTTATGCTCCTCTACGGTGTCCATTGCTCAAAGATAATTCTTATAGGACATTTAAATAGTAAAAATAATAATAGTAATAATTTGTGAAACGTTTTCAATCTATAAATGTAGTAAGTGAACAGATAAGTTTGTTTGAATTTTTCATATTTACCCTCGGTCCCTGCTTTCATTAGTCTAGATGCTTATGAGCTCCTAGTGGAAACTTTATACTCATTGCTCAAATCCGCAGGATTATTAGCATCTCAGTAGGTGTACAGACTGTTGTCAAAACGTTCAAGCAGTTTGACATAACGCCATTGCATTAGCCACATAATGGATATTCATTTTATAGTTACAAGATGAATAGTTATTATTTGCTCCAACTATTTATTTAGAAAATTGTTTCATTTCTTTTAAGCCATTATCAGCTATTGTTTATTTGTTCACAATATGAAGATTGAAAAGAAAAGTGCACGTTGTCAATGGAACGAAAAATTATAAATAGATAAAAATGACCTTGCTATTGTAACGAAAACAATGGAACGGGCTGGCTTTTGTTTTTAAAACAATAGTCAATAAAATTTACGGTCAATTTTTAAACCAGTTAGCATGATGTTTCAAACAGAACATGAATACAAACATCGCTAAACTTAGGTGGGCATAAGTTCAAGTGCTACCTCGAGTGTAATGCGGACTTTCATTTATCTTTGTCTACTTTCGGAAGAATATTTTGTTGAAAAACGACATTTGTTATAATAAATGAATGAATAATGGCCAATTAATAATTAATGTGTTTCCGATTTCATTTTTACAAATTTAATAAGTTTAAAATACATAGTTTCTCTTAAAATATAAATTGTTTCATTGATATTTTCTGTTTTTACAAATTAAATATTTTTCTTGAAATAATGAAGCAATCATAGTTGAATGATGAATAATTGTTGAAAGTTTCCGATTTTAATTTGTACAAATTAAACTATTTATTTATAATACATACATTTATGTAAGTTTGATAAGTTTTAAATTGTTTTTTTTTTAATTTAAACTGTTTAATTATTATTTTACGAACTGAATAGCACCATCTTTCGGGTTATACTTTCGAGTGATTGGCGGCAAATGTTGTTTAATTATTGGATTTCTGCGCTGCACATATGTTTCTAATGTAAATTGCGGTAATGCTCATGTCTCTGATTATTTCAGTCGCATTTTCTAGTAATGGTGATATTTCTAATTTTCACAACGGACCGAGTACACAACGGTGCAAGTAGACTTGATGGATGGGTGCAAGCATTTACCATTCCTGATGAAAATTGGGCAGATAATCTAGAGATAATCTTGACACAAGTTAGACGGTATTGACAATTTGTGTGAACAGTAGCGCTATAATAATGATACCTTCTACCAACCAAGAAACTCTTCATTTTTCTACATTTGTTGCGTTTATTGAGCTATTGCTGTCGATGAATGAATTGAAGTGATATTTTTATTAATGGGTTTTCAAGGGTAAACTATTGAATTGTCAGATTTGCTTCAATAATAAATCCATTTGGTTTCAGACCACCAGGAGCACTGCATTGATGTTTTATATCCATGTTTGGAATCATGAGCAGTGCATTCCTTTTATACAAACTGGAATCCACGCTCTTATCTGTTGGCAGACCATCGTCTTTAACAACTAAGCTACGGGTGGTTGAAACTGACCCTGTAAATGTATTATGTACAGTGAATCTAATCAATTCTAATTGCCCATTGTCCTCTGATGCGGTACGTTACTACCGCTAATAAGAAAGTTAGTGATCTCTCTTACTAGGGCTTTTAATACAAGGTCATGGCATACCGCACGAGTTCAACCGCTTATACATTTATTTATTTTTATTTTATGTTTGCTACTTTGAACGTTTTACAAGAAACATCTTTCAGCAGTGGACATTTTAGCGAAGCCAAACGTGGGCCCGCATTTTAGTGCCGGTGGTGGGATTCGAACCCATGCCCACCGGGGTCTGAATTCGAGCGCTGTACCGCTAGACCACCCCGGCATAGCATACTGCGAAATAAAATGTACCTTCAAAGTTTATCACTTTATTGTCGCATGAAAAAATACACAAAAGTTGAAGTAGTTTCGTAAATAATTATTATATATCGAAGTTTTATTGATTAATAATTTCAAATTTATAGTAGACAGTTTTTATGCTGACTACAACGAAAACGAATGTAAACCGTTTTTTTTGTACATTTTATTCATTTTAGAATATGAATGTCAAATTTATTACCTTTATAATTAGGTTTTTATTGTTTCCATGTTTGATTTGGCTAGTGAACATTTTGCGATGCCAAATGTTTTATTATTTATTTGTTTCCTACTATTTTGTATGTTTTGATGGGAAACGCATGCCTCTCAGCAGTGGACATTTTAGCAAAGTCGAACGTGGGCCCTCATTTAGTGGGCCGGTGGTAGGATTCAAACTCAGGTCTAAGTCGAGCTAGGCCATCCTGGATGCTAATGATCCTGAGGATTTGAGTAATTTCCAATGATGGTGATATTCCTGACTGTTCCTCCTCCACGTGGTGTATCCTGGACATCTAAACTAATAACAGCAGGGTCCGAGTGCACAGCGGTATAACCGTCTACCAGCCAAGAAATGTACGATTGCATGGAACAATCTAGTTGCTTTTTAAAACAAAATCGTTTCAGATAATAGGGGATGCTAATGATCCTAAAGATTTGAGTAATGCTTATAAAGTCTCAATTTACAATGATGGTGATATTCCTGATTGTTCGTCCTCCACGTGGTGCATCCTGGACTAGGTGCCCCTAGGCATCTAGACTAATAACAGCAGGGTCCGAGTGCACAGCGGTATAACTGGGCTTCCGCTACGGCGGGTGGGTGCGAACATACACCCAGGATACTCAAAAGGTATCTTAAGGTATACGTATATCATATGTAGCCCTTGGGCTAAGGGAGATAACCCTGACAAAAAATCAGGCGGCCTCGTTAATCTTTGCGAACAGTGGCGACGTCACAAGGATGCCGTCTACCAGCCAAGAAACTTTGTTATTCTTCCACGTTTGTCTACGCTTGTCAAGCCATCGAAATCGATCGTTCTTCATGTCGTATAAATATGGGAAATAATGAAGAGGTGGCTAAGCGTCACCAACCAAATGAAAAAATCCTGACACGCTGTTGTTACTATTTTGAATGTTATACGAGAAACATTTTTAATAATGGGGATCTAACTCATACCTATCCAAGTTCAAGTTAAGATAAGATAAATGAAGTATTTTTTTTGAATTACTTGTAGAATAGACACAATTTTAGCCAGTAATTTAGATTTGTCAAATGTACAAACATTGATTCGTTTTTGTATTTTATATTGCCTTTTTTTATTCATTAAATATATATTCTATTAGTAACTAAGTTAATAGCTATGTTAATTTTTACCGTAAAAAACAAATTATTGGTTCTAGGTTTGTCGAAGGTAGAAGATTACATTTTTACTCATCCTCTTTTGTATCCAGCGCCCAACTAATCATACATTCTAAATGCATTTAAGTGCATTCAAAGTATTTATTTATTTACATTTGAACAGCTCAAACGGTAGGCATAAAAAGGGTTTTCAAATATAAATCGGATATACAAGCCTAACCCCTTCTCAACATATGCGAAACCGACATGTTAAAAATATTTTATTTCCTTTTTTCATTAGTTGAATGGCCTAATAAGGAGGCAGCCTTTGTGCTGGCACTCGAATTTACGGTCAACCAGTTGTGTCTCCACTTCAATAATCCAATTTCTTTTTAATAATGACACAAATTTCATTTAATTAGAGTGCTTTATTTATTTCAAGTTGAAGTATTTTTTTTATCAAGTCGGCGTTAACGGTTGAGTGAAAAAGAAAACGTTTTTTACAATTAGAAATATAAAAGTGAATAACATTACTAATTAACTTACATTGAACATTATTATTATTATTATTATTATTAGTATTGCGTAAACAATTTTATTGTCAAAATTTCTTTTAGCTAATTCTGATAAAAAACCAATTTTTCTACTTAAATTGAAATGAAAAACAATGATTCGTTTTAATTACATGTTTAAAATGTTAACTCAATTGTTTATTTGAGAACAATAGAGACAATTTTTTCTAAAATATATTTTTTACCATTTATATACTTACAGTTAATAATTTGTTATATACATTATTTATTGCCGATGTTAGTTTGAATGCATTTACATAAGGGAAACGATCAATTTCTTTTATGCATTTTGTTGGAAGTGTACATAAAAAAAATTAAACTTAAAATAAATAATCAACACATCACATACAGTTGTCATATTGTATGTAATAAATTAAACATTAATTGAAATGATTATTTTTGTTTGTATTTTTTATTTAAATGTATCAAAACATTTTAGAATTCAACAAGTTGTATTGTTTGGCGAGGGAGCAGGAGGAAATATATTGGCTCGCTTCGCAGTAAGAGTGATATATTATATATATATAATGCTAATTTAATTTAAATAAATTAAGAGTTTAGGTAAATTAAAGTTTTGAATTCCAATTTAAAATGCTTAATATTTTGTAGTCGGACTTAATAAAAACAATGTGACGAGCATTTGCAGTTAACATTATTTGTACAACTTAGATATGTATGTTCCGGGATGGTTTAGCGATACAGCGCTCGATTGGGACCTGGTGAATCGAACCACCAGAACTAAATACGACCCTACCGTCGAATTCGCTAAAATATCCAGTGCTGAAAGATGCATTTGTCGTAAAACATTCAAAGTAGTAAACATAAAATAAAAATTATAAATATCTTTTAGCAGTGGACATTTTCTCGAATTCGAACGTGGACCCTCATTTAGTACCGGTGGTGGGATATATATATATGTGTACAAAATGCGCTTGTACTAACATCCCCCAGCCAATCACTAAAACAATGTTAGCTACACTGTTGTTCATAAAAATGATAATCAATTTAGAATTATTTGAAAAATGGTTGAATATAGAATTTGACATTTGAATCGGTTGATGTATGGAAATGCAAAATTAAAAAACTGTTTTTGAGTTTTATTTTTGAAAAAGATTATTTTCAAAAAATGACAATTTGATAGACGCAAAAGGATATTTTTGCCAAACAAAATCAATATCAAACTTTATCTATTGAAAAACAAAAAAGCACAGTGTATTTGAAATATAATTGATTTTTTTTATCTTTTACGTTCAAAAATGCAAAATTTTATGAACATATTTTGGTGTTTATATAAATATTAAAAAATAATAATTTTAATATTCAAATACCCGAATTAAAATATTGCTTTCAAATGTTTTTTTTTTTGATTATTCCAATTTCATACAAGAAACATTGTCCGAAAGTAAATAAGCACTCATATTTAGTAGCCTTGCTGGAAACCCAAGAGAGACATTTACAATAAATGATATTTTGCAATTTCTTTTACCAAACGTTTGATATGTTTGATATGAAAATATTATACATTTTTTCAAATCTCATTTTGTTTTACTATTAATTAGATTAAAATAAAATATAACAAATTTAATAAATTGAATTTTAATTAATTTTTAAAATAGTAATTTATTTTTTCTTTTCTTTTTATGTGTATTTCAATTTTCTGTTCTCTTATATTTTTGAATAAATAATTTGCTATTCATATATTCTCTCTCTCTCTCTCTTTATATATATATATATATATATATATATATATATATATATATATATATATATATATATATGGGAATAATATTTGAGTGTAGAAAAATGTTTGATAACGTTAAATTTATATTTATTGACATTCCATACCATTCAGTAGCAAACAGATGTTTTGTTCTTCAACTTACATAGTTGCAAACCAGACATTATTACAAAAAAGATGATAGCAGAACAGTCGGATTTGAAATGAATACTATACAATAAAAGATTATTGGCAAAATAGTTTGATAACCTGACTGATTTTGGTCATTTAATTGTTAAATTCATGTGAACATCATTATTATTATTATTATTATTATTGTTATTATTATTAATATTGTTTTTATTATTATTATTATTATTATTATTATTATTATTATTATTATTATTATTATTATTATTATTATTATTATTATTATTATTATTATTATTATTATTATTATTATTATTATTATTATTATTATTATTATTATTATTATTACTATTATCATTATTATATTTTGTATTAATTAGATTGATGTTTGACTGAATGATTTATTCCACTTTGATGTAATGGAGTTGTATAATATAGTACCCGAGTAGCATTATTATCTCATTGATGACTTTTAGTAAAAAAAACTATTAGAAATGTTTAATTTTGTTGAAATAGGAAGTACATCCAAGTGCCTTGAAATACATTTATGGAAGAATAAGCAGGACTTGTTTTTATTGATAACATAACATAAATTGGTAGCAGAATTACTTCTTCATCAATTCCAACTTTGAATAGCCTCCCGAATTCCTGTACAAAAGGGTTGTTGGAAGCGAACTGAACTTGGAGGGATAAATGAAGTTTCTTGGCTAGAAGACTGCTTCCTTGCGACGACGCCTGTGTTTACAGGAATTGACGCCAGTTTACGGATCTACAAGTCTAACCGTCTACATATGGTAAACAGTTATCTTAAGATACCTTTTAAGTATCTTGGGTGTATGCTAGCATCCATTCATCGAACGGAAATCTAGTGAAAGTTCAGTTATACTGCTGTGCACTCAGTTCCTGCTGTTATTAGTCTAGATGACTGTTGGCACCTAATCTAGGATGCATCACGTGGAGGATGAACATTTGGGAATATTACTATCATTGTAAATTGAGATTGTATAATCATTACTCAAATTCTTGGGATTATTATCATCCTACGTAGAGAAAATAAGACCTTCATGTCACGCAGTACATAACGAAGGGTGATTCAATGATGACAATATTTACACATCGACAGTATTGTATCATTTGAGTTATTGTTTGCGTCATTTTCTTCACTTTTCCATTTTTGTCCGACCTGATTCATATTAACAAACTTCCTGCTCTTTAAATTATACTGAATCAACTTTTTTGTCATCGATGTATTATGTTGTAGTTGAACACCAAGTTTATTTTTGACAAATACAATTTTCAACTTAAACAAAACGTGTGTCTATTATACAATTGTTTCATTTCACAATACTAATAATTTCGTATTTAATGTTATCAAACATTTTTTCACAATTATATATATATATATATATATATATTATATATATATATATATATATATATATATATATATATGGCCTGACACCAGATAGGGCGTGGGTTCAAGTTCATGTGTGTGTAAAACTTGAAAGGTATGCGCTGCTAATAATTCCAAATAAGGATAAAACAGCTGTACAGTTCTCCTGATTGACTTAAAAACCTAGTAAATTTATTATTCAAGTGAATCTGACAATACTAATATAACATTGCTAAAAAAATTAAAATTGTCGAAATTTTGGTTTTTAAAACTCTACAAGTACTTTCATCTGCAGCACAAGTAATAAATGTAGAAGACGTCAAATATAGTTTGTTTCCCCAAGTGTAAAATATAATTCTATAAAAAAGCAGACATAATTAATGAATAAAGTGCGTGAAACCAGTAACTCATTAATTATTTATCTATAAACGTCAACATTACGCATTGGTAATACAACAAGCAAGCAATGAGATTACGTATCATTGCAAAACCCTTTTGCCTTGAATGGCATAGGACAGCAACATGAAAAGGGGGGGTGTAGTTGTGAAGGAAAAATATGGGGATAATGCGTCTTTATTTGTTTTCATGTGACAATCATTTTCATTGTGTTTTATTTTTTTGCAAATGGTTTTCAATCCAATTTTCTCCCGTCCATCAACTGTTATTTTCCCATTAGTAATTTCATTACTACTGGCCTATCAGACGCTATACGCTGAATTGGATCGAATAATTTTGTATTTTATCCTAGTGCTTGAATAATCGATTATGGGAATTTAAAACACTGTGTTCTCCTTATATACTATTTTTATTTGGGAATTATCAAGGCAATCTAATGCTTCCAATACGTTTATCGTATAATTGTAATGATGTTGTACAGTAGGAAGCTATTTTTCCCATATTGTGCAAATGAGAATTGATATGTCTACGCTAGGTTGTGTATTTAAGTAACATGAAAATATTTGGTTTCCATTTATAAAAACTGTCATTACGGTTTCACGTTTTCACTCAAACAATTAGGTAGTTTTGATACTTTTGTAGACATACAATTAGCATTGTAGAATACACACAAGATTGCAATAACTGGAAAAAGAAAAAAGTTAAAATTAACATTCAATATTGGAGGACATATGTTAAAATAGAATTCTGTTTTTGTAATGATTTTACTAAACTGCATGTAAATTTGCAAAGATTTAAACAACATTTTTTTAAAATAATCAGTTGTCGAAACATTTGATGAAATTATGTGTTAAATATAAACTAAGCTTGCTAACTATGATTATTAATGGGTTGTTAAGGGATTTTATTTATTTTAAATTGTCGCATTCACTCGGTTTTCCAGTCAACCAGGAGCACTGTACAGCTGTTCCGTCCTTATTTGGAATTATCAGCAGTGCAGAATTGATCAACTGTATCTATAAAGACATTATTACAATAATGTTGTAACTTTACGACTTCAAATGCACTTCTAATACAATTTTGAATTCTATTTTTAATCTGTGTTTGTATATTAAAATAATATTAATTTATTTTTTGCAATACTCTATTAAATATAAATAATTAAAAAAAATTGTAACATTATTATGAAACAATCTTAAATCTTAATAAGATAAGCCAACATGCGTATTTTTATTTTTACAAACACATGTCGTCGTTACATTTTCTTATCTATTTAAAAAAATTTATTTTATCAAATGTTCCCTATACTTATTTATCAAATTTTCTATTGTATTATAATTTTTAAACATTTTATTACAAATAAACTAGACATAACTAAATAAAGTCACGTTTTAATAAATATATATATATGAATTAAAGTAATTTATTTAAATTAATTTTTTTAGATATATATTTATTATTAATATTATTTATTTACTATCTGTGGTAGATATCAATAAGTGAAAACGTCACAAATCTGTCATATGCCAATTTCTATGGGCTGATCGACGTGAAACAGGATAACAATCTTTCTAGGGTTCCTAGTTGAAGTTTCTAGTCGAAAAGTGAGATTAAACGATAGTGTTTTAAGGTCAATTAATTGCACGATGGCAAAATTATAATTTTGTTTTCTATAAAATATTTATGTCACGTGATGAAACATTTATCGTATATATATAGCAGAATTAAACATTGGTTGTTGTGAGTGACCAATTATAGAAAACAAACTACGTAAGCTGTACTCTTTCACTTTATAAATAAGAAGTATTTTATATGATTTTGGGATACTAATTATATTGAGCATTTTAGTAACACTTATAAAAAATCACTTTCTACTAATAACCTAGAGCAATATATACGTTTAGACTAACATAGCGGGAACTGAGTGCACTGCCCTAAAATTCGTCTATTTATTTTAATTGGTGACGTGGTTACCTCTTCATTATTTCCCATATTTATACGACATATAAACGATCAACTTCGATGAGTTCAAAAGTGTAACAAATATGGAAGAATAACAAAGTTTCTTGGCTGGTAGACGGCATCCTTGTGACGTTGCCACTGTTTGCAAAGATTGAAAAGGCCGCCTGATTTTCTGACGTGGTTATCTCTCTTAACCGAACGGCTACATATGGTATACGTATACCTTTAGATACCTTTTAGGTATTCTGGGTGTATGTTCGCACCCACCCACTGTAGCAGAAGCCTAGTTGTACCACTGTGCACTCGGACTCTGCTGCTAAATGCTTTTGGGCATCTAGTCCAGGATGTACTACGTGGAGGATGAACAGTTAGAAATATTACCATCATTATAAGCGTCATTGAATTCCTTAGGATTATTAGCACAGCGCTATAACTGGGATTTCGTTTTGACAGCTAGGGTACTTTAAAGGTGTACATATGTAGGAAATAACTGTGGCAGAAATCAGGTTGCCTTATCGATCTTTCCGAACAGTGGCGCCGTTACGAAATTGCCCCTATTTCAATCAAAAATTTATTTGTTTTTCTACGTTTGGAGGCAATTGTTCGATATGCAGAAATAGTACAAATGTAGTTACTACATTTTTAACAGATAGTTTAAAAAATGTTTAAAAAAAATTATATTGTTATATGAAACAGGTTGTATATATGCTTTTACAAAATTGGGAAACATTTATAAAGTGAAAAATAGTATCAAGCGTTAATTACCTAAATTTTTTAATAAAAAAATTGCTTAACAATCTATAATTATAATTGGCACATTTCATAAATTCCGTCAATGCACATTTAATATTGAATAATTATATTTTATTTCTTGTTTAAATTAATTGAGTATATTTTATAAACAAATAATCAATCATCTTTCTGCTCAGATATCTTCATAGCCGACTGCTCTTCCTGCAGCAAAACGTCTACTTTTATCTAGGCTTGTGATTGGTTCATTTCTGATCCCTTTTAGGATGTTTCCGTTTAAAAAATTGCTATTTTTTAAATATTATGTCACATGACTTATAAATTTCTAGAGTTTTTACATCATTTTGGCAAATAATTACTTCAATAATTAAATTTAAATTTTTGAAAATTTTAATTGCATTTCAACAATTAAATTAAGAAATTTTAATTATTTGAAATCAAGCGATTGGTTATTAAGTTGAATGTAAAAATAATGTTTGTAAGTTTACATTTCCGTTATAAAAGTTGACTTTGTGGCTGTGTTGAAAACAAAACAGGCAAGACAAAATAAAAATGGATTATGTTAATGTTTTACAAACGACTTAAATGTTCAGTTTCCTGTAGGCACAATACAACAAATTGTTTCGCATTAGTACTTTAGATACGGATACTATATTATATTTATCAAATAACGCATTGAAGTAGAAACATTTAAAGCAATTGTTTCATATTTTTAAAACAAAAAGTATATCGCTATACATACAAACTTGCAAAAGAGGTTATTATTATTATTATTATTATTATTTTTATTATTGTTATTATTGTTATTATTATTATTATTATTATTGTTATCATTATTATTATTATTATCATTATTATTATCATTATTATTATTGTTATTATTATTATTGTTATCATTATTATTATTATTATTATTATTATTGATGTCGGTTTAGGTACTTTTGTAGAAGTACATTTAGGATTATCGAATACACAATAATATTTTACATAAACGAAAAAAGAGTTAAAGAAAAAAAATGATATAAACTTATACAATGAATGAAAAGATCTTGTCAAAAGGAAGCAATGTTAAAATTCGTAATATGCAAAACGAAACCAAATTGAAATGAGATTAGTATAATACTTCTTTCTTATATTAGACACATCTAACTTCTACTACTACATACCTTAGATAAGGCTTTGGCATGACATACAAAGTTATATGATTTGTAAAAATAAGTTCCATTTATAATATACAATAACATTCATTCTGCAGTAAAGCAAAATACCACCGTGTATTAAAACCCAACAACAAACACACATTATTAACTGAAAATAAAGATACAAATCTGATAAGCGAATTTTACTGTATCGGCTGCTTCGAATAAATGCTTATCAACACGCCAATAAAATTGTATGAAATGCAATTTTTTACAAGTTTTTGAAGTTGTAGGTATATATAGATGTATATAACTTCACATACTTGTTAGTACAATCACTTTGTAGATTAGAGAGAAATTATTTTATATTATATTCTACAAAACCCTTTTGCTTTAAAAATAAACATGGCGTAGTAAGACAACAACGAAGTCTCGTTGGTACTGAATATTTTGCAAATCGATGATGGGGAATATATATATCTGGGAAGCATCATTGATAAAGACGGAAAAACTGAAATTGATGTTAAAGCCAGACTTGGAAAGGCAATGTCAGTTTTCAATAGACTCAAATCAATATGGTCATGTTCTTCCATTCACCTGAAGACAAAACTTTGTTTGTACGCATCAATAATCATTCTTACGGCAATATATGGGAGTGAAACGTGGAAACGAACGGACAAGGTTGATAAGATGGTGGATGTTTTTCATCGTCGGTGTCTTAGAAGTAGTTTAAAGATTACCTGGCGCGATCACATTTTAAATGGTAAGATCATGAGAAGAACTGACTCTCGTTCACTACATGACATCATTACAATTAGACGAAGAAAATTACTTGGTCAAATTCCACGTTTACCACCCGAAATACCAGGCAGAACGGTTTTGGAATGGATAATTGTAAATGGTAAAAGAAAGGTTGGCAGATGACAGAAAACTTGGCTAAGAACTATTTGGGAAGATCTAATTGAAATGAATGTTTCATGGGATCAAGCAAAACATTTGACAGAATATTCAAATACATGGAAACATTTTGTTGTCTCATGCTGTAATTGTTGTTTTATTGCCCCATGCACATTTTTTAAAGCAGAAACATTTTGTAATAAAAGCAATTTCAACAGACACTAATGAATATTTTAATACATGATAAACGTTTTTTATATTTTGGGAAATCTACACATTGCTAGGTTTTAATTACATGTCATATAAAAATGTAACAAGTGAATTATCATCGTGGACAATAAAATAGGTCTAAATTTGGGCTTTTCAAATGCACGATTTGAAATATATGGAAAAAAATTTAATATCGAGCCAATTGATTTTTTTTTCATGTATTCAAAAACCCGTGAAGTTGTAAACAATTCTTTAAACGCTATTTTTTCATTACTTCCATCGTTTGCTTTGTACATATGCACACCAGATACTTGTACTTACCTACATATACATCTTAATTGATTTAAAATTTACGTGTATCTGACATTTCGACTAAATGAAAATCGTCCAGTTTTAATTCGTTTATGTAGAAATTGTAGTAATTACATTATAGTGATAATTTAATTGCTATTTTTAAAATATGTATTTTTATACATAATTCATTCCATTTGAACTGTTTTGTGTAAATTTTAATACCAATAAATAACTTATAGTTTTGTAAACAATTTTTTTCGTTTTTATAGAGTAAAAATGTTGATTTAGATGGTTTAACGACCGCATAACAGAATTAATTAAGTAATTATAAGTTCGTTATTGTTTTTTTTAGCAAAAATACACAATTTACATAAATTCGTTTTCCATATTTATACGGCGTATAAACGATCGACTTCGATGGCTTGACAAGAGTAACAAACGTGGAAGAATGACAGTTTATTTGGCTGGTAGACGGCATCCTAATGACGTCGGCACTGTTTGCAAAAATTGACGAGGCCGCCTGATTGTTTGTCACGGTGTAATCTCCTTTAGCCCCACGGCTACCTTTTAGGTATTGTTGGCGTATGTTCGCACCTACTTGTCGTAGCGTAGGTCCAGTTACACCTCTGTCCACTCGTATCTTGTTGCCTAGGGGCACCTAATCCATCGTGGGTCCGCATTTTAGTGCCGGTGGTGGGATTGGAACCCAGATGCCCACTCAGATTCAAATCGAACGCTGTACCGCTAGACCACCCCGGCAATGATAATATTATAATAATCATAATTAATAATCATAATGATAATAATAATCATAATATAATAATATGCTTGAATCCCACCATTGGTAATAAATGCAGGCCCATGTTCAACACTACTAAAATGACCCCTACTCAAATGATGTGTTTCCTGTAAGACATTTAAAATAGTAAAAATAAATAATTAAAACAACTATTGTGAAAGTGGAATTGGTCCAGTTGCACTGTTCTACTGTTTGTTCTACTGGATATCTCTTTTCTGATAATTAGAATCGATCAAGGTATATATATATATATATAGTGTTAAAACGTTAAAAAATAAATATGTAAATAAATATAGTACTAATTACGTTACTTTGAAACTAGCAAATTCGTAATTAATTCGTATTACAGTGAATGAAAAAGCTCTTAATGGATGAAACATTGTATTGACTTGGATAATTGCTAATTTTTGACAGTTGTCATTTCAAGGTCAATGTTTTTTTCAATTTTCAAAAACAGATCGAATACGATAATATCGTTTTGGGCGCCATTTTAATCAATTGTACTGGCTCCCAAGCAACGTTTACAGAATCTGTCAAGGACAAAGTAAGTAATTCCATTTATACTTTTCTTTATTAAGAAAATCATACTTGAAAATGAGTTTTATAAATGTATTTTTTAATTCTTTATAAACTTTGTTTTAATAATTTAAAAACAAAAGATAAATTGGAAATGCTAATGAAAAGTTGAAATTTTTGTTTTTAACTATTCCTTTTTGGCAATTTTCGATTAATCTCAGTTAATCTCGTATTAGTAAATAAATTTTATTTAAATTTAAATATTGTAACATTTAAAACTTAATTTAAATATAAATTACAAACTAGAATATTGCGGGAATATACAAAATGTAAATTAGAGTTAAGTTGTTCAGCAAAATGATGAATATTTAATAATTGTTTACCTGCCAATTAATTTTTGCTTAACACCAGTACAGAGAGACTTGTCAGTGAACTTTTATTTCTCAATTTTTTTGTTTTAATTTGCGATATATATATATATATATATATATATATATATATATATATGATATATATATATATATCAATATATATATATATCAACAAAGCAATTATGCTAAAATAATATGTGCTATCAATACTTGAAGTTAATTGTTTTTTAAGTTTTTTATAATTACAAATATTTAAGTATCCTGGATTTTTTCGATAAGTAGCATTCAGCTTATTAATAGGTATCAAATATGTAAGTGGTAAAAATATATATACAATCATCACAACCAATAATGCAAAAATCTATAAGGGTATTAATTTCAATGAATTTGTTATATCCAATTGTTTTTTGTAAAAATAAATATATAGAACTAAAAATAATATAAAGTACTTAATAGTGGCTTTATTTCCAAGTGAATACACTTAAAAATAATTATTTAAAAATGTTGAGTCAGTATAAAAAGTATATTTTCAAACCTACTTTTATTAAAACGGAATTACTGAACGCAATTTACGCTTTTTTATAATTAATAATAAATTATTAATTTATATATTTAAAATCATTAATAAAAAATATTTTAATTTTTTAAGTTCATGTTTCTACAACACAAAACTTAATGTTGTTGTTACCCGATAATAAAAATTTAAATTCAAAAAATTGATTTATGTTAAATAATAGTAATAGTAGTAATAATAATAATAATTATAATAATAATAATAATTATTATTATTATTATTATTAGTAGTAGTAGTAGTAGTAGTAGTAGTAGTAGATGAAACTATTATGCAACAGTAATTTCAAAGAGAATTATTTTTTACATAATTTTACAAGTGCTCACATAACCTAGCATACGTTACTGCATACATTTAATTTATAGCAAATTAATTAGTTTTAAAATGTTGTATGTATATAAAATTTAACATTGTATATGGTGTGAAAAGATTATTGTTTAGAACGAAACCAGCTATTCGTTTATGCTTATTAATATTATTATAGCGGTTATTGGCTTATCAACAGCAAAAGTTAGTGGAGCAAAGCCACATCTTCATTAATTCCAACTTCGAATAGCATCTCGAACAATCCCTTTCGATTGTTTACGATTTTCGGAGGCGTGTAGGGATATGCCAGTCCATCGACTTAGCCATTGTTTTCAAGATACTTCGGTAGAAGTAGCTTTCAGCACACAAAAATGGGTACAATTATAAAATTCGATACAATTAGCAGTATGCAATATCCATCAAAGAAAATATTTTTTGCAAAGCCAATATATACTCTACATTTTCAATATACATATGCAAATATGTTTTATACATTTTAGTATTATTGTAATTTTTACAATGTACATCTGACATTTTTAAGTACATTATATTCCTACATTGTCACCTAAAGTTATTGGCTAAATATTTATTAAAATGTAATAAGTGGGAACTGGTTGATGAGAACGGATTCAAGTTTCATTGCTAGTTAACCAAATGCCGAACCACAGTTTACTAGCACAAAACCATTTATCAATACTTTCACCACTATAATAGGTTTTTAAAAATAGTTTTCACTGTTGTACACGAAATCCAGATTATAAAGCAATTAAATTTCTGAATTGTTCATTGTTGTTTTCAATATTATGCTGTTAGTAGTAACTTGGGAGCATTTGAGGACAATGGGCAATTAGAATTGATCAGATTTACTATAAATAATAAATTTACAGGGTCAAGTTCAACCAGTGGTTAAAGGCGCAGGGCTGACACCGGGTAGAGCATGGGTTCAAGTTCATGTGTTTGTAAAACGTGAAAGGTATACTCTACTGATGACTCCAAATAAGGATGTGAAACAGCTGTACAGTGCTCCTGGTTGACTTAAAAACCAAGTGGATTTATTATTCAAATGAATTTCACTATTCCAATTAAAAAATGAAATCCTTTAAATACCTATTAATAAATGTTACACTATTATTGTTCAACTTTTAACTGAATTTCACATTAAAAATAGTACAAACAATAAAATGATAAATTTATTGATTTTTAACAAATGTAGAAAATTATTTTTACCAATATATTCCAGCCAAAATTAATAATAATAATTTTAAAATGTCGTATTTTTCTTGTTTTATAACAATAACAATTTTTTTGTAATTAACAAATAGAATTTTACAAAATTTAATAAAAATTATGACAGAAAGTTATGTGTAATTAAGACTTTTTTATAATTATAACAGTATATATATATATATATATTTATAGCAACTGTTATCTTTAGTGAAAACGAATATGAGGGATATTATAGGATATTTCTTCAATCATAATAATGAATTTTAAAATATAATATAACTCTTATTAGTACTATTATGAACTGAAAATAGTTTGTTGACAGAGTTTAGCATGATCCTAATCAAAGTTCAATATTTGAAATGCAAAATCTTCAAAGTCAACATTTTTATGTTTAAAGTTACATGAATGAATCTTGTTCTGTCCAATTGTTTGATATGGAATAACTAATATTAACTACACATTTCATAAGTTTTTAAAGTTTTTATGTTTTAGTCATTTTTATTATTATCAAAGCTTTAAACTTTGTAATTAATTCAGGAAACGTCTTTCTACGCAATATTTCGGTTTACCTTAAAGATAATTTACAATGTTTTGATTAATATATTATGTAAAAACGGTTATATTCTTATAGTAAATACATTTCTACGTAAATGATTTATTATTAAAATAATTCTAAATTTTTCCCGAATAAGGAGAGATGGTTCATGCTCTCGATCCCATGGTATAGATATATACAATTAATAATAAATAAATTAGATTTTTATTAAATATTAGGCAAATCCTCTAAATGTTTACACTAGAATGTGTTTTTGTTATTGTAAATTCAATAAGCTGAATTGTTTATATATAACATACTGCAATAATAATTCATCCATTGTGGACTCTAATTAATAATATACCAAACAAAATGTGGCATATTTTGCAATTAATTACAAGTTAGGTTTTCAGAAATATATCATAATTCATGTCTGCAATTAATATCCAAATTGTCAATAAATGAATATCTAGATAGCAATTAATATTATTTATTTTCACAATATACATATTTTAAACAATAGTTAATATGATTATTTCAACAAATTGAGTATTAATGCAGATATATTTGCAACTGAACAAAACAGTAAACTTTGTTTAATTTTTGTTCGCTATGTCCAAAATGGGACTACTTGTTAATGAAATCTTATTTTTCATAATGGTACTTATCAATGAACTCTTATTTTTCAATTTTTTTTTGTTATAATTTGAGAGATATATTTTTTTCAACAAAGTAATTATGCTAAAATAATATGGGCTATCAATACTTGAAGTTAATTGTTTTTTAAGTTTTTTATAAATATTTAAGTGTCATCAAAATAGTGAATAAGTAGCAATCAAATGGGCACACGGTAGTAGTTTTACTTAAAAATTATATACATATTTAGTTAATAACATAAAACGATTATGCAACAATAATTTTAAAGAAAATTATTATTTCTTCACATAATTTTGCAAATACTTACATAACCCAGCACACGGTACTGCAAACATTTTATTTAAAGAAAATTGATCAGTTTTTAAATATTTTAATTTCATCCCGTAACCTTGACACAATTTTCAACTTTAAACGGCAGTTGATTACAATGAATTTAAATTGTGGAAGTTTTTTCTTAACTGCCGAAAATTACGAACAAATAAAATAGTTATAATTGTGGTTTAACTATTGAACAAATTGCAGATTTATTTGAGGTAAGTACAAGGACTGTATACAGAGTTTTAAAGGATTATACACGTCCAAGAACAGCAAGAACAGGACCTGCACCATCTACGAGTAAACGAGTTCATACCTTTATTATAACCAAATTAAAACGAAACAAAATTCAACAAATATAAAAAGAGGAATTACCAAATTTTCCATATTCACTCATTCGCAATCGGATGAAATCGGGAAATTTGCAGTTGAAGCAAACACTAAACTATGTTCCTTTAACAGCAGAATATAGAAAAAGGCGTGTAGAATTTTCGAAAATGTATAAAAACCATTCAGTCCGTTTTTGGATATCGTTTTTTTACTGACGAGTGTGCTTTGAAGGATGAACCAAGGACAATGCAGCCTACGGTTATTTGTGGTCACGATTTTCCTAAAAACTGCAACTGCATTGTATAAAAGGTTGCGCATCTATCATACCTTCGTCAATATTATGGAATTAAGTTCGAACAACTGCCAAAATAGAGTCAAAAAAGTATCTACTTAAACAGCTCAGAATTTACAACCATTTTCAAAGAATTTTTTAAGACAAATTGCATCGAAATGTATAAATTTTGGGTTTTTAGTCTTAGCGAGAATTTGGTAATGCTATTTATAAAAAAGTTATTTTTATTATATTAATTATCAGTATTGCTAAAGTGTTGTTTAAGGGTTATTTAAGTAAGATGTTGATATGCCTTATATGCTTAAGTGATGTGAGGAAAGTCAATCAATTTCAACGTGTTAATTTTGACAGGGCCCATTTTAGCCCTTGTATATTACTTTTAATTGGTGACACGTAGTCGAATCCGATAGTTAGATAAGCTTAATAAATGTAGAAGAATGAGGAAGCTTCTTGACGGAGCCATTGTTCCCAAAGATTGATGAGGCCACTCGATGTTTTACTGCGATCATCTTCCTTTATCCAACGAGATGCCTTTTAAGTACCCTCGGTGTATCCATCCACCAAAGCGGGAATTCCAGTTATACTACTGTGCACTCGATCTCTGTTGTTATTAGTCTAGATTTCTATTGGTTGCCGTTAGGAATGTTATTGGAAATTGTGACTTCATAAACATTACTCAAATCCGCAGAACCATTAGCATCCCAATTACGTTTAAGCCATTCAAGGTAATGTAATGGCACAAGAGGTATGAAAATAATTGTGCAAATCACCTTCAATGTATGTTGGTTATGGCAGTTCATGAAACACAAGCTCAGTAATTTTACTAGTTTGGATCAGAATTGATTCAATCTAACCTGTTCTAAGTCTGGATGAAGGTTAACAACCTGGCCTCTGTAAAAAAATTATACTGCTACGGAAACAATACAAGAGGACGCCATTCCGGCAAAGAAGTGATCGCACGTATCTGGATGACAGAGTTACACAGATGATAGGGTGGAGTGAAAGCCGAAAGGGAGCTCAATCTTTGATTTGCAGAATCTTCAATGCCAACGAGACTTTGTTGTTGTTTTTCTGTAATTCTTGTCTTATTGCTCCATGCTTATTTTTAAAGCAAAAGGGTTTTGTATTATATATATATAAAACAATTTATCTGTTTTATGCATTTTTATACTAAATCTTTTATTTATTTGTTAATTTATTTATTGCAATTATTATTGTTATTGCTGGTTTAAATATTTTACTAGAGGTGGATTTAGCATCAAGCGGAAACACAAAAATCTTTTATAAAAAAGAAATCAAAGAATGAAACAATGTAAAGTTGTACAATAATTGCGGAAAAAAAATCGAAAAGAAGAAATGTTCAAATTAGTTAATGTATCCTTAACGTCAAGTAATTCACAAGACCGAATCAAAATTTAACCAGTATAATATTTGATGATATTCAGTACTTGCTTCTTACTTTGGACATATTAAACGTTTACTAATACATACCTTAGATAATGTTTTTGCAGTACGCACCAAATAACACTATTTGCAAAAATAATTTCTAATCATCATAAACAACAACATTCATTCATGTGCTTCGTCATGTGTGATTGTAGACTGAATAAAGCAAGCACCAGTAGTGCTCACAGAGCGGCAGGCTCAAAACTGAATAGTTGTGGGTTGGAATCCAATTTCCGGCGCTAAATGCGGGTCTTCGGTTAAGAATTTACTGAATGTTCATTTGTTGAAAAAACTTTGAGCAATGATGATAATGATACTATTAATAATAGCAATATTAATATTAATATTATTTTTTTAATTTTTGAATGTTTTACAAGAAACATCTTTCAGCAGTGGGCATTTTAGGGAAGCCGAACGTGGGCCTACATTTTAGTATTAGTGGTGGGATTCGAACCCCGATGCTCACCGAGGTCCGAATTTGAGCGCTATACCGCTAGACCACTCCGGCATAATAATAATAATAATAATAATAATAATAATAATAATAATAATAATAATAATAATAATAATAATAATAATAATAATAATAATAATAATAATAATAATAATAATAATAATAATAATAATAATAATAATAATAATAATAATAATAATAATAATAATAATAATAATAATAATAATAATAATAATAATAATAATAATAATAATAATAATAATAATAATAATAATAATAATAATAATAATAATAATAATAATAATAATAATAATAATAATAATAATAATAATAATAATAATAATAATAATAATAATAATAATAATAATAATAATAATAATAATAATAATAATAATAATAATAATAATAATAATAATAATAATAATAATAATAATAATAATAATAATAATAATAATAATAATAATAATAATAATAATAATAATAATAATAATAATAATAATAATAATAATAATAATAATAATAATAATAATAATAATAATAATAATAATAATAATAATAATAATAATAATAATAATAATAATAATAATAATAATAATAATAATAAAGATAATAGTAATAATAATATGAATATGAATATAATAGTTATTATTATTAGTTTTAAGCTTTAATATCTCACTAGAGATACATTCAGCGTAAAATACATTTTTACCATTAATATAAAAAATAATAAAATCAAAAATTTAAAAAAGTAGTAGTACAAATAATGGGATCAAGATGAAATAGAATGTCATATGTTAATGAATATAAATATAGTCAATATAGTAAGCATGTGATTTTTAAAAAAAATCAAAATTACTATACATTGAATGGGTCATTATAAATTAATTAAAATAAATAATTTCACAGTTTACGTTTTCTATTATTTTTAGAAAGCTGTTTTAAATTATAATTGCGTGTGTAATTTTTAAAATGTTGTTTGTTTTCAATACACTAGTTGATGAATTGGAAATTGAATTATTTTGGTATGAATCCAGCAACAGAAAGTTTTCTCATTCTACATCGATTTGGAAATGTAAGTTTTTGTTTTCATTAACTGTTTTCCAGGTTTGACATTCTCATTCGTTAACCATTTACATTTGTGTTTAGTGGGGTTAAAGCACTGTTATTAAGATACAATTAGCAATATGTGACAATAATTTAAATAAAAATGTAATTATATTAGATAGACAGTTGAAGGTTGATTTTATTGACGGTTGCTTCAACTGAATACTTTATGAATATATTTAAATTATTTTCTTAGATTAAAAGGTAATGCAAGTTTATATATATATATATCTATAATGTATACGGTAAACATTTATTATACACATTAATTATTGTTAATAAAAAATAATATAAAGGTACATCTTTTCTATTTTCAAATTAAAAATGAATTGTTTAATGTTTATTTGTATGAACAAATGTATCATAATTTTGTATACATATTTAATTTGTAAAAAAACTTAAAAGTACATTTTACAAAATAAAACAAACTATATTTAATTCAGTTTAACCACTTAAAAATTATAATTTTATGTTTATATGGCATTGTGTGATTAATTGATATTTTTAGGAAACATAGAAATAATAATACTGAAAATTAACTTGAAAAAAATGATAAATCATAATAAACTTTAATAAGTTGAAATGTAGATTAAAAAATATAAATAAAAGTGTGTTATATATATTGATAATTTTTGGAATAGGGTCATTAAAAGATATAGAACGTGGAATATATTTTTGTTTTTTTACATTTTCCCAATTAGATATGCTAAATTATTATTAACATGATTTAAATGAAATTGTAATTTTTATTTATTTATTTATTTATACTACTTTAAATGTTTTACAAAAAAACATCGACGTTTTAGCGAAGTCAAATGTGGCCCCTACTTGGTGCTGGCAGTGGGATTCGAACTCATGTCCACTCAGGTTCGAGTCGAATGCTGTACCTCTAAACCTCCCCATTACAATAGCCCCCAGGCAAGAGACATCGTAACCACCGATAAAACTCGTTTAGAATTTGTCGCAGTTTTGCTAAGGGGGAGACCGACCCCTACTTAGTGCGTCCACAGGTGGCGGATAGTGGAATGACCTTTAGCAATAGAGGTTAGCTGTGAATAAGGCTGTGCCAAATAAACAGCCGTGGACCAAACGGATACTCAGGCGTTAAGGTCGTTAACGCGTTGACAAGAAGGCGACAACGGTTATCGGTGTCACCCTGAGTATTATCACCAAGCAGCCCTATTTAGGGACAGCACTGCTTACTCCACTCGGAGAGGGGCCTAGAAAAGGTGGTTTAAAAATTGCTCGTCTTCTCACCAGGATGGCTGACCGCGGCTAACTGGTCTATATACTCGCGGTCAAAACTATCTCAAAAATCAATTAAAGACCGTGGTCAACAGGATAGATACTGATGGCCAAATTCAAAAAAACACCATTTTCAGAGCTCAAACAAGGCAGAATGTGACTCGCGACGCTACTGCCCGCATTGTGAATATTACTCGCGATAATGCACCGGTTATTAAATCTAGGATTTGCACCGCCAGTTTTGATGCGCCGAAGTGCAATGGCGAGTTTTCAGTAGGGACAATGGTGAGCCCTTTGATTATAGACGAGAGTTGTGCCAACAGAAGCAACACTTAAGACAATATGTTGAAGCTATTAATTTTTTTATTTATTTTACGTTTGCTACTTTGAATGTTTTACGAGAAACATCTTTCAGCAGTGGACATTTTGGCGAAGCCGAAAGTGGGCCCCCCATTTTAGTGTCGGTGATAGGATTCTAATCCATGCCCACCGAAGTCCAAATTCGAGCGTTGTACCGCTAGAATAATAATTTCGAGTTTATTGTTTACTATTTTGCAAGAGTAGTATTTTAGTTAACAAACATTTACCAGTAAAATTTGAAACTGACTTTTACCTCAACTTGGTGTAAACAGTTATTTTTCAATTTTATTTGCTACTTGTAATATGTCTTCTTACAAATAAATATTAATAAATATAGCCGAACCGTGCCACATATGGCTATTAAACCTGGCAGGATGCAAAGACCTATATGGTAAAGTCCTAGTGCAGGGGATTACTCACTTGCTAAACCGGCAGTAACGTAGCAGCATTTGAGGACACTGGGCAATTAGAATTGATCAGATTCATTATAAATAATAAATTTACAGAATCAAGTTCAACCACCCGTAGCTCAGTAGTTAAGACGCTGTCCTGACACCAAATGGGCGTGAGTGTATGCGCTGCTGATGACTGTAGACAAGGATGAAACAGCTGATTGGCTCAAAAATCAGGTTGATTTATTATTCAAATGAATTTGCCAAATCTTATAAAAACTCTTAAAAAGCCATTAATACATAAATATTTCATTAGCCATGATAAGAAATAACCATTAGTAATGCAAATAATTGTTATAATAGATATTTATTTAGGAAAAAATATTTAATTACAAATTAAATAATAAAATATCTATTTGTAAACTAATGAAAATAGAGGAAATTAAAATAAAAAAACGAATATTTTTGTGCTTTTTATAAACGGTTTTTTTACATTCAATTTGAAATGCAAAATTTATTTGAAAACATTGATGAAATATTTTCAATAATTTTCGTTGTAGTGTACAGACATCAATAGCGAAATTGAATTGAAAAATGCGGTCGAAACATTTCGCCAAAATTTGCGTCATTCAATTAATCCGAAAAATTTAAACAAGTTTATTACATCTTATATGCAGTGCGTTTATATATATAAATATATATATATATATATATTGTGCAGAAATGTCCCTTTACTCTTATAAGCCAATGTTGAAATAAGGAGGTAGAATAATAACTGTTATTAACCGCTGTAGTACTTTGTTCATAGGGAAGTGTCAAAAACAGATCATCATGACATACAATTAAAGGAAGAAAGCATTTTATCCAGTTAATATGTACTTATTTTATTTATTAGCAGTATTATTACAAAACTTGTTTACTTTAAAAATAAGATACCAGTTACAGCAAAAATACAAAAAAACAAAGTCCCATAATTCACAACGAACATAGGGCAACAACATTTTTTATGTAACTGAACATTTTACCAACCGTTTTGTTTGAACCTTCATGAAACATTCATTTCAATTAGATTTTCCCGAATGGTTCCTAGCCAACATTTATTTTACCACGTTCAATTGTCTATTTCAAAACCGTTCTTACTAATCTTTTGGGCAGTAAACATAGAATTTGACCAAGTAATTTTCTTTGTCTAATTGTCATGATGTCATGGAGTGAACGAGAGTTAGTTCTTTTCATGATCTAATCATTTGAACTGTGATCGCACCAGGTAACCTTTAAAATACTTCTAAGACACCGACGATGAAAAACATCAACCATCTTATCAATCTTGTCCGTTCGCTTCCACGTTTCACTCCCATATATTGCTGGAGGAATGATTATTGCATTTAGTAGTGCAAATATATAATACACATTGCAATTATTTTTAAATTTATTTATTACCACTTTGTATACTTTGAAATGGGAAACGCATCTTTCCACTAGGTGGAGATCGAATCCTGATGCTCATCCAGGTTCCGCTAGATGTTTGGCCCATTCAGTGTAAATTGTCAATTTTAAGTTGCTTAGCAACTCTTCTTTCCAACATTCTATTATGCAGCTTGCATTAACTAATGAGCTGTTCGATATTTTGAATTAAGACAAAAGGCAAAATTAGACATTGAATTATGTTTTTTTTCTAAATTATATTGCAACTGCATTCATATCTTCTTATTGCATAATAATTATTTATTAACACAAGCGTTAATATATCAATAGCAGCATACATATCCATATACTAATTAGTGTCATCTAACAATACAATAGGAAATATAAGTACAAAGTAAAAATTTAGATAAATCAATTAATTTATATAATTATCAAGTGACATGATAACTCATCAATGTATTTGTTTAGCTACTTATTCTCAAATTAATATCAAACAATCGTTGACATGGAAAGATAATATAATTATTATTACCATTATTTGTTATTATTACTATTGTGTTTTTTATATTTCTTTGCTACATCTATTGTTATTGTTTTATTCTTTATTATTGTTATTATTAATAATAATTTTATTTATTATAACTCCATCGTAATCGGTCCCAAGTCTGGTTGAGAAAGCAGCTGACTTTGATTCAAAATTTAGCAACGTAGCCTTTATAAAAATATATTGCTAGAAAAATAACAAGCAGACGGCTAAGAATTAAAAGGAGCATGAAGTTCAATGACGGAGTTTGTCAAAATTCTAAGAAAATGTCCATTCTCAATCATCAAAGCCAAAACGTTTTAAGTACAATTATATGATCGTGTGATTTCATGTTCTTTAGTGCCGGGGTGGTCTAGCGGTACAGCGCTCGAATCTGGACCTCGGTGGGCATCGGGGTTCGAATCCCATCACCGGTACTAGAATTCGGGCCCACATTCAACTTTGCTAAAATGTCCACTGTTGAAAGATGTTTCTTGTAAAACATTCAAAGTAATAAACATAAAATTTTTAAAAAATATTCTTATTTGATTAAAGTGTTAATTAGATCTCTAATTTATAGCAGAGAAGAAAGTGAAAAATGTTGTGCGTTTTTGACATAATTGAACATAATTGAAAAATAAATACAAGTAAATCATTTGAATTTATCAAACATGTGGATTGAATTAATTTAAACAACACAACTCTACTTATTTTCCTTTTTACAAATTCAAAATTCGGAGTGAATTGAATTTTTAGACTACATTTTGTATTTTTATTTAAATATTTATTTGTTAGTCTGATTTATTACAATTGGTACACTGTCTAGCAATAATAATGTACCAATTTATTTTAATTGTTTGATTTAGACGCAGTGCGTTATCGGACAATTTGTCAAAACTCAAGTAAGTGACATTTTATTGATTCAATTTCGCATCACCATAACGATAGCAGTTTGGTTTTAATCAGAAGCACATTGCTTAAATATATTATGGGAAAGACATTTTTAAGTATTTTACAAAATTAAACGAACGATCGTATTTAGTATGGGGATGCTAATGACCCTGAAGATTTGAGTAATGCTTATAAAGTCTTAATTTTCAATCATGGTGATATTCCTGACTTTCGTCCTCCACATGGTGCATCCTGGACTAGGTGCCTATAGGCATGTAGACTAATAACAGCAGGGTCCGAGTGTACAGTGGTATAACTGAGCTTCCACTACGGCGGGTGGGTGCGAACATACACCCAGTATACTTAAAAGGTATCTCAAGGTAAACGTATCCCATATATGGCCCTTGGGCTAAGGGGGATAATTCTGACAAAAAATTAGGTGGCCTTGTCAAGCTTTACGAACAGTGGTGACGTCACAAGGATGCCGTCTACCAACAAAGAAACTTCGTTATTCCTCCACGTTTGTTACCCTTATCAGGTCATTGAAGTCGATCCTTTGGTATGTCGTATAAATATGGGAAATAATGAAGAGGTGACCACGTCACCAACCAAAATGAAAATTAATTAAATGCATTTAGTAACGAATTTCACTTTAGTGCGTTACAAAATCCGTCATTCTGGCACAGAACTATGATTACTATCATTATTATTATTATTATTATTATTAGACATAAACTGTGAGATGAATTTATTTCGTATATGCTTGCCAGTCACAAACATATAGAATTTCAGTATATATATATATATATATATATATATATATATATATATATAATATATATATGGGGAGTACAGTTGCTATTTAAGTTAATACAAATTACTAGCATATACAAACACAAACATTAAGACCAACCTAAGTTCAATCTTGTGACGAACTGTTTTCATGCACATACATTTTGTCATACAGATGTAAACTCACATCCTTTCTTTATTAATATTACTATTATTATTATTATTATTATTACCACCACTAGTAGTAGTAGTAGCAGTAGCAGTAGTAACAGTATTCTATAGCTCCAACAAACTCAACTAACTGTAGAACGTAGTAAACTCGTCCTGACACGTTTTTCAATTACGAAACGCTCATTTTATTTTCCCTTTGTTGCAGATGTCCTGTTTTAATTATTTCGGCATCTCTTGGATCATACCGTCGTGAATGTCGCCAGTTATTTGAAGATTTGGAAAAGATCCGTCGTGAAACGCACATCCAATCAATAAGTGCCGAATATGTGTTGATAGAAACTGCTTCGAACGTTCTGACCGAACGGGTAACTTTCTATTTATTGAATAGTAATATGCATAATAAATCCACTTGGTTTGATTCAACCAGGAGTACTGTACAGTTGTTTCATCTTTGTTTGGAACTATCAGCAGTGCATACTTTTCATCTCTTATACGGATTTCAATCCACACCCTATCTGGTTTCAGGCCTGCGTTTTCTGTGTCTATTTAGTTATTTTTATTATGATTTAATCTTTATCTTTATAGTAGCCGGTTCCAAGTTTGGTTGAGAAAGAATGAGGGTTTAATCCCTGGCTTTTATATAAAATATTGCTAAATAAACATTGAGAGGACACCATTCCACTAAAGTATGGCAAAGAAGTGAAAGTAGCTTATTTTGGCACATGAACACACATATATATATGCTTCAGTTGTACCTGAATAGAATTCATAGTTAAAATTTCTGTAGCCAAACGTACGATTATAAAGTTGTTTATTTTTACAAAAGAATGGCATTTCTTTACTTACCACAAGTTGGTGGCCCGTCTTTATTAATTCCAAAGTGGAATAGCTTTTCAACTTTCTATACGGAAAGGTTGTTGGATACAAATTGAACTTGGAGGGATGAATGAACTTTTTTGGCTAGAAGACCGCTACCTTGCAACGACGCCAGTGTTCACACGAATTGACGAGGCGATTTTTTTTAAGGTTAACGCCGGTTGACGGATCAATAAGCCTAACCGGCTACATATGGTAACTAGTTACCTTGACATACCTTTTATGTATCTAGGGTGTGTGCCAGTAGCCATTTACTGAACGGAAATCTAGTGAAAGTCCATTTACGCCGCTGTGCACACAGTCCCTGCTGTTATTAGCCTAGATGCCTGTTAGCACCTAGTCCAAACAGTCAGAAATATCACCACGATTGGAAATTGGAGACTTTATAAGCACTACTCAGCATCCTCAGGATTATTAACATTTCAAATTACTGAACGAATGAGAATGATTTGCCAATTGATTTTTTTGTTCGTGACAATTCAAACAATTATTTTAATAATTTCTGTTTAGTGACAAAGGAAAATTAAATCAACTTCACTCTTGCATTTTGAAGTTTATATTTAATTTTTATTTGTTTTTTATTTTTTATTTTTAAGATTTAATACATCAATAGAGACATTCAGTGCGCATATATATATATATATATATATATATATATATATATATATATATTAGTGATATGAAAAAAATAAAAGTAGAAAGTAGAAAGAATTAGATAAATTAATGAATGTTTAAAACAGAATGAGTCATAATATGAGTGTGTACTTAAAGTGTGTGACAGTAGTTTACACAACAATAAGTATAAATCATTTTGGTAGGTTTTCAACGAGGTCATTCATACATTGATCAGGGTTAGTAAGTAATTGGGATAAATGTGGCATGCACGAAAATGCAAATTTATTAGTCCTTACTTTTAACGTTATATTGAATTATCTTGTTTCCCAAATGATTTGGCATTTTTTAGCGTTTCATGCATAGGATGAGTAGTGTTGTTTTCAATATGTTTTAGAAATTGGAGGCATGATTTGAAATGTCTATCAATTGTTTTATTTATATTTAATTGCTGATGATATGGAAATAAGAGTTATACATCTTCTAATTATAGTAAAATCTTAATTTCTTAAGTCAGGAAAAATTAGGTGTGAACAGTATAATACAACTGATAAAAAGCATAATCTGACATATAATTGAATAATATGAGTTCCTACTTTTAATTTACTAGGGTGTTTTATGAAGGAACATAACGTTTTAGTTTTTTTAATAATGGCGAACATGATTAGATCACGTAAGATTCTTGCTCATGTACAGTTCAATATATTTAATTTTTAAATTTTAGTTATATCGTTATTTTGTAACTCTAAAAATGAGTTGTTTATTAATTTTTAAAAAGTTTTAGCATTTGTAAATTTACATTTTTTGGATTTAAATTAAGATTCAAACGTTTTCCATAAAACTTTAGAATCTTTAATAAAAAAGCATATTGAATAAAAGACATAAACTATGCTTTTATCTTTTAATTTTTTATTTTTACTACGTTGAATGTTTTATGGTAAACATGCCTTTCAACAGTGGACATTTTAGCGAAACTATATATGGGCCTGCATTTATGTACAGTTCAATATATTTAATTTTTGAATCTTTAGATACATTGTTATTTTGTAACTCGAAAAGTTATTCTTTTTCTTCAATTTTTAAAGAATTTTTAGCAGTTGACAATATGATAAATGTGCATTTTTTGGATTGACATTTTTAGATCCTTGTTCAATGTAATTAATTGAATTTTTAACATTATTTAGATTACATCTGTACATAAAAACATATCGTCAGCATATTTTTACAGACAAGAAGGTAAAACCACATTTAAATGATCAACATACAGAAAAATAAAAATGGGAAATGGACATCACCTTGAAGAAATCCCTAATATTAATTTTAGTTAACGCTGATTTTAGAATTGTCAGATTCACTTGAATAATAAATTTACTAGGTTTTTAAGTCAACCAGGAGGACTGTACAACTGTTTCATCCTTATTTGGAATCATCAGCAGCACATACCTTTCAAGTTATACACACACATGAACTTGAACCCACGCCCTATCTGGTGTCAGGCCAACGCATGACAATTATAAAATAAAAATAATCCCGTTTAAGCCCATTGATAAATATAATACTGATGTTGTTGTACCAATGTGAGTGTACCGTTGTCAACCAATTGATTATATGCTTGGAAGTGTCCAGTTCTATTAAATGATTTTCTTCTGCAGATATGGATGGATAATGAAGAACACAACAGATAGGAAAATGAACGCATCGTAATGCTCTATAGTATTTTGTTGGTTATTTGAAATATAGTTTTCTATGTACATTTTTATTTTTGATTGTACGGTTATATTAAAAGCATTGTTTGATGTCAAAATCTTTTTTTTCTGTGTTTATTACTTTGAACGTTTTACAAGAAACATCTTTCAGCAGTGGACATTTTAACGAAGCCGAACGTGGGTCCGCATTTTAGTGCCGGTGGTGGATTCGAACCTAAGCCCACCCAGGTCTGAATTCAGAAGGCTGTACCGCTAGACCACCCCGGCATTATTGTAAATAATAGTAATAGATGGCGTAAACTGTGAGATAAATTCATTTCGTAGATTCTCTTCAGTCACTAACATGTAAAGAATCAGTATATATATATATATATATATATATATATATATATATTTATATATCTCACTAGAGATATATTCATATATAAATATATATAAAAAAATCAATAAATATTTTTATAAATAGTAGTATAACAAATATTGGGATCAAAATGAAATAGAATGTCATATGTTAATGAATATAAATATAGTCAATATTGTAAATTTTCTTAAATTAGTATACATAACAAATATTGGGATCAAAATGAAATGATAAATATCATATGTTAATGAATATAAATATAAATTATTATGTATAAGTGCCTTAAGTATTTATACATTGAATTAGTCATTATAAGGCACACTTGTTACATTATACTGTAAGATGTGCAAATTCGTTCAAATAAATGCGTGGGTGGAACAATTCCTACTTTGATAGGTTTGTTAGTAGTTCAATTTTGTTTGATTCTGGATTGGTTAATATTCTGGATAAGTATGGCAGACATGAATTTTTGTATTGATTAGTTTCGGCTCTCATGTGCAGGTAAATTCTTCTTATTTTTCCTGAAGCTTTAGAAATGTTTAAAGCTGTGTGTAGTGGGTGATTGTTATTACTTTCAATCCTTGATGCTAATTGTATACAGGATTTAAAATGTTTGTTAACAATATCATTCAATAAGATAGAATATTTGATTCCTGTAGATTTTGATACCAATGGTATGCATCTTTTTAAAACAACATAATCCTGTTTTAATAAACCAGGAAAAATTACAGGTGAGCAATATAAAATAAAAACATGATGTAACGAACAATTTAGTAATATAATTGTCAATATTTAGTTTTCTTAATCTTCTTATGTAGTAGTATAAGGATTTGATTTTTAAAAATATAGGCTCTATATGATCACACCAGGTAAGTATGCTATTTATGTTTACCAAGATATTTAATTTTGTTACAGGTGCATATGTTTGTTTGATTTAATTTGAATGTATTGTTTAATTCCATTGATGCAATTAACCTAACATTAATAACTACACAGACATACATATACGCAATATGTCTATGTTAAGGCCAAGCTAAATTTCATAAAGTTACAAATTGTTTTTGTGCACACAAAATGGGTTCTAAAGTGTGTTTTTAACATATTAGCAGCTTCAGCAGTTATCGATACTTTATTATTATTATTATTTTTATTATTATTATAGTTATTGGCCTAGATACTTCAGCAGAAGTAGCTTTCAGCACAAAGCAATCATTAAAATTAACTTGGTGGTTCGTTTGAACTAAATGCACAAATGTGTTCTTTGGCCCGTTCAGTCAGGCGGCGATTGATTAGTTTTGGTATTTTTATGTTTAGCACGTATTCGTTCTGCTAAAATATTTTTCAAACATTATTTTAATAAAAAAATTAAGTAAAAATTAACATCTACCAAAATAATTTTTCAATTTTAAGGTAGATTAAAAATATTTTTTGAAAAAATGAAAAACGGGTCAATTAATTACTTAAAAATAATTTGTATTATAAAATACGTATACATATATAAAAATAGATAATAAGAGCTATACATTTTGAATATTTTAGGTATTATTGATTTATAAAAAAATTAAAAAATAAAGTATCTGTACATGTATAAAAATAGGTATAAAAGTTACACACGTTTCTCGCCTTCCATAATTTCCTCCGTTTTTTCAACCTAACGTATAATTTGATACTGTACATAAAAAAGTTTCTTATGTAAAAAATGTTATTTTTTAGGCCATTTGTATTATATTTTTAAAAATTACAATTTTATTAACTTTGCATTAACGGTTCAATTGGCAAGAATTTGGGGCTTTATATAAATAAAAAATAAGTTTATTTTAAAATTATGCCATTTTTTTAAATGTATAAACCAGAGCATTGTTTTTTTAAATGTTATGTATCAAGTTGTAATTTCAGATTACAATTTTGGCAATTCTAGGGATACCCATACGGACACTAATTTCTGAATTAAATTTCATACATTAGAAATAACCTTGAAATACACGGTTTAATATGTATGAGCTAGACATTATACTTTTGTAAACAAACCTCATCTTTCATGAAGTATTATTATACAATTTTATACATGATAAAACATTTTGCACATTGTTATTTTATTTTACATTGTTTTTAAAATCTTTGTAAACGCCAACTTGAAATTGACTGATTTTCTTTTTTGGTTAATTATATCAATTAACTACTTTTAAATAGATTCAATAATCACCGTCATATTATTGTGTTTTCTAGTTATTAGTCTACGTGGATTTGTAGTTATTTTAAAATTATTTTACTCTTAAAAATGTATACCTATATTTATCTTTTTTAAATCATATAATAATAATAATATTCCCTTTCTTTTGAATTATAAATAAATGTTTACAACTCGTAAACTAATTAGTGTTATAAACGTAGTTATTAAAGTAAAATATTTGTACCAATCATTTAACACAATAAAGACATCAATTTCACTATAAAACGTACAAAATTATCTGATAATTAAAATACAAGTATAATTTTATAGATATATATTGTGACTGCTAAAATATTCACATAAAATATTATCTGACTTATAATTCAAGATTTAGTTAAATTATCAACATAACGTCAAATATTTTTTTTTAATGCAAAATATATCTAATAATAAATCGTTTTATGTATAATTTAATCCAATAAAGTAAACAACAAAATGAGATGGCTTGTGTTTGTAACCACTTGGCTTATGTTTTTGTACACTCTGGGTTGAAATTTTCATATAGTTTTATGTAATCTAAATTTTAACAGCACGTAATCCTTTGATTTAAATATGCTTAAACTTCTTTGGTTTATTACAGAAAAATACAAAACAAATATTATTAATATTAGAACGATTTTCAAAAATATAATTATTTTTGTTTTAACCCGTGTTATCGTTAAATTAAGTTTTTTATCTAAACAAAATAAATTTAAATACAATTGCAATTGATTTTGTGATGTTTATAAACAATTATTAATCTGGCGTAAGTAAATTACATTTTAGCTTAAAGATATTGATATATTTTACTACAAAAATACCAATGCTTAAATTAATGTAATATTTTATATAAGGGTTATTTAATACTTTTTATAAAATCAATTTAATCTTTGTCGCTTATATATATATTATTGTTCTAACTGTAAAATTTTAGGTTTCTACAAAAATGTTTATACACAGCTACTTATTTTATTATCCCATGTATAAATCCTTTTAAGTCAGTGTTTTATTGCCTACAATTAAAAGCAATTAGTATTAAAAACAATTTTATTTTACGCTTAGAAAATATAAATTTGATGTTTTTTGTAACAAAAAAATGAACTAAATTTCTTGTGATAAAGAAGATAAAACATGTTATATTTTCTGCTCCTAAGTAGCAAATAACTAAATTCGTGTTAATTCTATTTTATAATTTGAAAAAATTGTGTATTTTTTTATTTTTACGTTACATAATAATTTTTCTAACAAACAAAAAATAAGTTATTGATATTTGTAAGAAAATACTCAAAATATAATTAAAAACATTAGTGTAATTTTTAAATCGTTTTAATTTGTATGCAAATATTAATTTTTAACTCAAATTTAACAACGAATCAATATCTTAAAGTAAAAACCAAAGCAATGCTTTTAAACTAATATTACATAAAAATCGGTTTTTTAAATTATTTCAAATTTTTGGTTACTATGGTAATTTAAATACTGAAAAATAATTAATTAATTTTAATTTAAAAGAAATTTATGGAATAACACCAACGTAAATTTTATTGTAAAAACAAAGAGTCAAAGTATTAAGTGTATTTTTGAATAATGATTTTAAGCACATTAATTAAAAATTGATTATAATTATTATTAAATATTGCGTTTAGTTATTCCATTTATACGGGTGTTGCTTTTAAAATATGCTTTTGTGACCTTATCGGCAATTTTAAATAAATATTTCTAAGTATTAATTATTTTTACAGAAAAAACATTAAGAGATCAAATTAATTTTAATAATTTTTTTTATTTATTTTAAACACTAATTTTTTCAAGGCGTGTACCTTTAATAAAATAATTATAAGTTCAATTTAATGTTTACAAAAGTTATAATTGAATTTATATAATATTAAGGACATTTTGATATAGTTTAACTTTGCCATTTTTATTGCACTTTTCTGAAAATTGTAACTTTTTCAATTTTGTTTTATAATTTACAAAATTGTTTTGTGTAATCATATTTATTGTTGTTATTTTTTAAATGCAATCAATATTTGTAATTTTTAAATTTTAAATTTTATTTTTAGCCTGACAAAGTTGTCGATAGCATGCAATTCTTTCTTCAGGGCATTGGACTGTGTAAGTTGCATAACCGCACGCTGAATGTACCGCTGTTGTAATATATTAACTAAAAAGAATAATAATTATTACATTATTGTTATTATTACATTACTCCAAAATTAATGGGGATAATTTTGTTTATTTTTACTATTTTGAATGTATTTTGACAGGAAGTACGCATTTTTCAGCAGTGGACATTTTTAGCGAAGCCGGCTTTTAATGTCAGTGGCGGGAATTCGAACCCAGGTCGAAGTTGATTACAGTACCCTTAGACCACTTCGGCACCATTAAATGCATAGAATTTTAATGTTTAAGTTTTATTATTATGTCTTTTGACAAAATATTCTAAAGTTTTTATTAATGGTGACTGTTTTATTGGCACAAAAAACGTTGAATTACGTTAGTAGTACAAATTATTGTGTATCATCAAAGTAGTAGGTTAATAATAGTGAGATATTGTAGAAAATGTAAATGATAAAACCAGCGAGAAAAGGAATTAATAAGAGTTGAATAACTTTCTATAAGCATGTGATCGCAATATTTCAATCGTAAGTTGGGGTTTGGAAAAAGTTTCAAATTTGCACGATTTACTTACTGACGCAATAGTACTAGCTAAATATTGATTTTTCCACCTTATATACATTTTCAAGGTTATGATGAACTTGGTTGTTCGCATTGGAGGAATGCAGCAGCACAAAAAAAATCTATTTGTAGCCACACATTGATTGTAACGGTATTGAGACTGAGATGTAAGTATTGGTTTTGGCAATCGTACCAATACCAAAATCTTTACGTGAATTTTGTTGTAATGCCAAATGTGGCTACATATTGATTTATTTGTTTTTTTCTACTACTTTGAATGCTTTGAGATGAGAAACGCACCTTTCAGCAGTGGACTTTGAACGAAGCCGAACGTGGGCCCGTGGTGGGATTCGAACCCCGATGCCCACTCAGGTCCAAGTCGAGCGCTGTACCGCTAGACCACGCCGTGTACAATACATGTGTTCATTTATATCAAAAACAGACAATAATTTTTTTGTATTTTACAAAAATGTACACCACTATTCGAGTTTGATATAATAAACATTTAATTTGCAATCAGTGCCGGGGTGGTCTAGTGGTATCGCGCTCGAATTCGGACCTCGATGGGCATGGGGGTTCGAATCCTACCGCCGGTACTAAAATGCGGGCCCACGTTCGGCTTCGCTAATTGTCCACTACTAAAAAATGTTTCTAGTAAAACATTCAAAGTAACAAACATAAAATAGAATTTTAAAAAATCGTTATATTTTTTATTTGTTTCCCCCTCCCCCCCCCTCCCCCATTACCCACTGCCACCCAATTTAGTAAGCAATTTAAAAATGCAGAAAACTCCACTGCAACTCAACCGCCGTATGTCGATGGAAGATTACGATCGTCCGCTGGGAAATCCCACTTCGTCAGCCGACTTTCCCATCAAGTGCCTGAAGAAAATACAACTTAGATCAAAGCAGACTGAAGTCACGCTGTAGTTTATATTCTGTTTAGTGCAATAAAATTATATATATATATATATATATATATATATATATATATATATATATATATAAAACATGATTGTAGCTGTATTAAGTAGCCTGGAAACAATTACACACATAACATATGTAAAACATTTTATTTTATTTTATTTTAAAAAAACGTTTATTGTATTCACTTTTAAATAAAGTTACAATATTAATGTATTGATTGCATTTTGTTGTACCACACACACATGTAGAAATATTTACATTACAAAACTTATTTACAAATATTTCGTTTTATATACCAAGTTTATATAAAAATACTTATCTATAAACAAATTAATTTTGTTGTTTTTAATTATCTATATATATATATATATATATATATATATATATATATATTGTTTATTATATATTTAAATAATTATTCTATAAAATATTTTTGTTTTATTAATTAAACAATAATTTCTAATGTTTACTATAAATGTAAGCAGTTGTTTCTTTTACGATGTTCAAACCGAATTGATTTTTTTTGCATTCATTTGTTCCTAATCACAATGTAATTTTTAATATTGCATCTTGATTTAAATATAATTTATATGAAGGTTTGAAAGTTGTTCATGTTGTTTTTGTTGTTGGCAAGCGTGTATGTGAGGACAACATGTTCTCATAATATTTTGATTTCTTCCCTCACTCAAGCGCCTTGATTATTTTTTGGCCATTTCATAAGCAATTCCAAATAAAAATAATAAAAGACGTAAATTGTGAGATGAATTTAATAACTACACAAGTATACACATGCCTATGTTAAGTTTAAGCTAAATTTAATGAAGTTACGAATTGTTTTTGTGCACGTAAAATGGGTTTTAATGTGTGAAAAATAATAAATGTATGTTGTAGTGAAGGTACATATGCTTCACATTACATATAAAGTTTGTACCTTTTGTATATATTTGTGCCTTTAGTTAATGAAATTTATTTTTTAACAAACCGTATGTTTGTTTTCAACTTTTTTGTAAATGGAGGTATTATGTCTTATTGCTATAATAAATGTTGTATATAATGATTAAAAATTATAACAATTTTTTATAAATATTAGTATTATATAAGGTATGTTGTATTAAATATGACTACAATAAAAAATAAGTGCCGAATACGCTAGTGGGTAAATTTAGAATTCAGTTTCGTATCCGGTTGTAATATAAGACATAATAATTATATAAAACACAAAATTGTGGTACAAGAAATTGTTACGTATAATATTTAAATGTATTATATTTTATGTAATCCTTTGTTTTAATTAACACAATAAAAATTTTAATTTAAAAATTCTAGGAGTAGCGTTCATAAAGCATAACATTTAAGAACACTAGGTGATTAACATTAATTTAATTTATTATAAATAACCTAATTATAGAGTTTGTTTTGAACACCTGTGACCAGTGCTTCATTCGAGATTAGATAGGTCGTGTATTTAAGTTTGTATGAAACTTGAAAGACACCTAATAATTCCAAAAACTGGTCGACTCAAAGCAACTGGATTTATTCAATGAACTTGACAATATAATACAGTTGGAAACACCACAATTGGTGTATAAAAACGAAATAAATTCTGGAAAATTTCGTTTAAAATTAAAGACAATAGAAACCACAAAAAAATTACATCCATTTTCGTGTGAGAAGCTTAAACAGTCAAATATCTCAAATCAATTTTACAATTCCTTAAAAAATACATTTCAAAATCTGAAAAGAGTGGAAAAGTTTGATAAACGATGGAAATTGTTTTATAAATCAATTACAGACTGTGCAGCAAATGTGCTAGGTAGAAGATGTCGCTCTACAAAAAAACAATAGATTTCATCAGTCTCCTGGAATTTAATTGATCTCAGAAAGAAAACAAAATTAGAGAGAGATTATCTAACAATCCTGTTATTTGGAAAATATTTGATGATAAATATAGAACTTTAGATAAACAGGTCAAAAAAGCTGCCGCAAAGATAAGAAAGATTGGTTAGAAAGCAGATGCAGAGAAGCAGATAAGGCAGCAGCAAAAAATGATTCCAAGACTTTGTATAAAATTGTAAAACAACTGTCGGGAGTTAGAAAGAACACCGATATTCCAATCAAAGGAAAAGATGGTTGTTTACTTCTAACAGATAATGAGCAATCATCTAGATGGGTAGAACATTTTAAAGAAGTACTTAATCAACCTATGCCAAATACTCTCATAGATTTTGATAATGATAATGATATGAATGTGACTCAAAATCCCGAAATATGCATTGATGACATTTCTGTAACTGAAGTGATTTATGCAATTCAAAGGTTGAAAAACAATAAGGCAGGAGGACTTGACGAAATAACTGCAGAAGATGCTCAAACATGGAGGTGATGTAGCAAATGAGCTTGCTCATTTATTTAATGTTATATGGCATAATGAACAAGTTCCAAATGATTGGCGGCAAAGGAGTAATTGTTACCCTTCCCAAAAAAGGAAGTCTGAATGATTGCAATAATTGGCGCGGAATAACCTTATTGTCTGTTCCTGGTAAGGTGTTTTGCAAAGTAATTTTAAATTGTTTAAGTAATGCGGTAAATAAACACCTTCGAGAACAACAAGCAGGTTTTCGGAAAGGAAGAAGCTGTATTGAACAAATACTCACCCTTCGTAACATTATTGAGCAAAGTCAAGAATTTCAGCAATCACTAACAATCAATTTTATTGATTTTATGAAAACTTTTGACAGTGTTCATTGAAAATCTTTGTGGAAAATCGTTAAATTTTACGAAATATTGTTAAAATATGTGAATAATATGCGTTCGCTATACCAAAATTCAAGTTGTTGTATTCGAACAAAAAGTGGTTATACTGCTATGTTCAAACTTGTCACAGGAGTACGTCAAGGATGTATTTTGTCACCGTTTTTGTTTCTTCTGGTAATTGATTTCATTATGACTCGATCCATTAATAATGTGTATTATGGCATCAAATGGAACCAAGGCAGATTAACAGATTTGGATTTTGCAGATGATATTGGTTTACTCAGTGAAACTCCAGAAATGATGCAAAATATGACAACACGACTCAGTGGTATCAGTTGTCGTATTGGCTTACGGATTAATTGTTTAAAGATAAAAGTATTGTGCATAAAGTCAAACAATGATTTGCCCATCAAATTTAGTAGACAAAATATTGATACTATTGATTCCTTTACATATCTGGTGTTAAAGCCAGACTTCGAAAAAGCAATGTCAGGCTTTAATAAACTCAAATCAATATAGTCATGTTTTTCCATTTGCCTAAAGACAAAACTTTGTTTGTACGCATCAATAATTATTCCTACGGCAATATATGGGAGTGAAACGTGGAAACGTACGGACAAGATTGATAAGGTGACAGTTGTTTTTCATTCTTGGTGTCCTAGAAGTAGTTTAAAGATTACCTGGCGCGATCACATTTCAAATGATAAGATCATGGGAAGAACTGACTCTTGTTCACTCCATGACATCATTACAATTAGACGAAGAAAATTACCTGGTCAAATTCTACGTTCACCGCTCAAAAAGACCAGCAAAAACGGTTTTGGAAAGGACAATTGTAAATGGTAAATAAAGGTTGGCAGACCAAAGAAAACTTGGTTAAGAACTAGTCGAGAAGATCTAATTAAAATGAATTTTTCATGGGATTAAGCAAAACGTTTGACAGAATGTTCAAATACATGGAAACATTTTGTTGTCTCATGTTCTCTTTGAATTACGAGACTTTGATGTTAAGTTTTGCTGTAATTGTTATCTTATTGCCCCATGCTTATTTTTTTAAAGCAAAAGGGTTTTGTAATAATAATAGTAATAAGTAGCAATATATCTTTATTTAAAATGAATTGTGTGCTTTTAATTAATTGGGCATATATATTTTTAGAAATGTTATATTAGTATTGTCAGATTCACTTCAATAATACATTTACTAGGTTCTTAAGTTAACCAGGAGCACTGTACAGCTGTTTTATCCTTATTTGGAATTATTAGTAGCGCATACCTTTCAAGTTTTACACACACATGAACTTGAACCCAAGATTTATCTGGTATCAGGCCAGCGCTTTAAACCATTGAGCCACGGGTGGATTACTTTGGACCTGTAAATTATTATTTATAGTGAATCTGATCAATTCTAATTGCCCAGTGTCCTCAAATGCTGCTATGTTACTACCGTAAAGTCCTAGTAAAAGGGTTTTCTTACTTACTAAACCGATAGTAACGTAGCAACAATTGTAAAGGATATCAATTTTATATTTAAATGTAATGTTAATATTTACTTTTTGATATAATTGTGTTTAAATTTTTAAATACATTTTATTTAGTTTGCAATTAAACTAGTTATTTAAATTCCAAAATAGTAGAAAGAGTTTTTTATTAAACTATTTTTTATTGTTGCTCAACTTTACTACCGTCTTTTTGTTCTTATGTTTTTATAACACAGATGGTAATTTGGTTCAAACAATAAATACGTCGCTTAATGTTTGCGTGTAGAGGAGTAAAGTAAAGGGGAATCTGCCGCAAAAAGAATTTGGAAAATAAGACGAAGAAAATGGGAATATAGTGGAAAGAGTTAAAAATTATGGCAAATAAGCAATAATAAACAAGTCTCGTATTACATTGCAAAAACTCCGTAACGTGTAGGGTGACACGCGCCTTACATCGCTATATAAATTTACAGTGTTTAGTTTTAGAAATTTGTTTTGCATTAAATAATAACTTTTTATCGTTAGCATTTTAAAATTTAAACAAAATGCTATTTTTAAACTAATTTATTAATTTGCTATTAATATATTGTTTACACTTCACCCTACACATCCATTAGAGCGTTATTCGGCTTTCTCTCTCTCTCCTTTTTTAAATATTATTGCAGTGTTTTTGCACTGCAATGTGTAACTTGTTTTATTACATTTGTATATTTATTATTTTTGCTTGTTTTTTATAATTGTTATCTATCTTGATTGTGTTTTAATTTTAAAATTATATTCATGAAGTTGGTAATAAGTTGAGTAAAAATGTTGCTAAAGCTATGATTGAATAGAAGCCTCTAAACGACCGTACCATTTCAGCCAGATACAACACCAGATATTCAAAAGTAACAATTGTGCAAATCTATGCTCCTAATAAAGAAAATCAGAAAAATATCTTTTATGATTAATTATAAAGTTTATTGAATGATGTTCCAAAAGGAGACATTAAAATACTGATTGGTGATTTTAATAGGAAATTAAACAAAAACAGATCTGGGTACTTCTTGAGTGTTGGACCACATGGCTATGCTGATAGCATAAATGATAATGTTTATAGGTTGTTGGCGCTAAACAGTCATTGTGGAATGAGTGTTGGTAACACATTTTTTGTTTACAAAAATATACACAAGGCAACGTGGTTTTCTCCCAACAGAAAAACAGCAAACGAGATTGACTACATTTGTATTAACACAAAAATGGCGATCTTTTTTGCAAGATGTACGTACATATGGCCGTGCAGATGTTGGTTTTGATCACAATCTTGTTTAAAATTAAAAACAATAGAAACTATAAAAAATTACTTTTATTTTTATGTGAGAAACTTAAGCAGCCAAATATCTTAAACCAATTTTACGATTCCTTAAAAAATACATTTCAAAATCGGAAAAGGGTAGAAAGGTCTGATGATTAATAAAAAAAAGTTTTAAACAATTACGGATTATGCAACAAATGTGTTGCGTAGAAGATGTCACTCTACAAAAGAACAATGGATTTTATCAGTCTCCTAGAATCTAATTGATCTCAGAAAGAGATCAATCTAATAATCCTGTTATCTGGAAAATATTTGATGTTAAGTATAGAATTTCAGATAAACTGATTAAGAAATGCTACCGCAAAAATAAGAAAAATTGGTTAAAAAACAAATGCAAAGAAGCAGATAAGGCAGCGGCAAAAAATGATTGTAAAACAACTGTCGCGAGTTATAAAGAATACTAGTAATCCAATCAAAGAAAAAAATGGTCTTTTACTTCTAACAGATGATAAGTAATTATTTAGATGGGTAGAGCAATTCAAAGAAGTACTTAATCAGTCTATGCCAAATGCCCTCATAAATATGAATTTGATTCAAAATCTGAAAATATGTACTGAAAATATGTAACTGAAGTGTTCCATACAATTCAAAAATTAAAAAGCAACGACGGTTAACCCAGTCGCCGGTAGTGTTCTTATTACTATTAATAATGCATATACGGTAAACAAACTTGGTTCAATAAAGACTAATATATCCATTGAGAAAGAACTAAAAATTAGTCTTGCTTATTAGAACTTTAATTAAATTATAATAAAATTCCTTCAATTGATATATTAATAGGCTATAACATGCCTAAAAGGCATTGGGTCCTTGATCAAAGGTTGGGTAAGGGGGATAAACTTTATGCTATAGAAACCTCTTTAGGTTGAATTATAAGGGGGCCAAGTAGTTATCTACCTAGTATATTTTGTTGCTAAACATGTAAAGGAGATGTTGTGAAACAAATTTACAAATTGTATAATAATGATTTTGGGGATATTAGTGACAACTGGGTCAGTCCCATAAATAATCTAAAGTCGGTTGCAATAGTCAAGAATGCAACTAGTTTGGTGAATGGTTATTACCAAGTTTCTCTGCTATAGAAAAATAACCCTAGTTCATTATGCAATAACCATTACATAGCGTATAAACATTTTTAAAATTTACAGAATATGCTTATTCAAGACGACCTTTAATTATAAAAGGATTATTAAAGGATATATTAAAATTGTCAATAATCATATTGACGTAAACCCATTTAAATAGTATATTTTCCATTATCCGGTAATTAATGTTAACAAACCTGAAAAAGTTAGGATTACATTTGATTGTGTAGCTGAATGCAAAGGTACTTCTTTGAACAAGGTTTACATTCGGTACCATTGTTTATAGATATCTTAATGTAATTTTGCACTAAACGCATTGCAATTTTGGCAGATACTAAAGAAATGTTTCTTTAGGTAAGGCTACCATTTAGAAAATTACAAGTAGCATAGCAAAACATTATAAATTTTGTTTAGAAACAGGTATTTCCTTCTATATTCAAAGAGTTTCAAAATGGTCGTATTGTTAATTGGAAGCGTTTAGTTCACTCCTTAGGATCCCAAATCCCATATTGGTTAATAAACTAATATGTGTAAGAAATAAAATACAGAATCCAAGGATTGATAACAATTTCAACAACCTTATAATTTTTTTAACAAAACATTATATAACGGAATTGATAATTAGAGCCAACCATAAGATGAAAGGTTATATGGGACTAATACAAGTTTTGGTTACGATTAGAAAAACTTATTGGATTATATAAACGTAAAGTTGCCGTAAGACAGATTTTTAATAAGTGCATAACGTGTTGCAACTATTTACCCAAGTTGGGCAAATAATTGATGGCACTCTTGCCAGTGATACTTACTAAAGCATAAGACTATCCATTCTCAGTAGTGGGTATATATTATTTTGGCCCCGTCTATGTAAAACGGGGTCGAGCAAAAAAAACCCCGTTATAAATGCTTCTTTACAAGTATGCACAATAGAGTAGTTCACATCGAGGTAGTGCACTCAATGTCCACAGATTCATTCATCATAACTTTGACTCAATTTATGGATAGAAGGGGCAAACGGTTCTAATCTAGTGGAAGCAGAGTCAGAACTAAAAGGGTGGTTGGAGTCATGGTTACAGGATATAATAAGGAATAAATTGACTGGTTTAGATGTAGATTGGCACTTTAATTCTCAGTATATTAGTCATAGAGGTAAGGTATGGGATAGGATAATTCAATCAGTAAAGCAAATATTGCGAGTACTAGTCTGTGAGCAATTTTTTAATAATGAAACGTGGCTGACTTTACTAACAAATATTAAATGTGTTCTTTAACGCCCATTTATGCAATTAACTAATAATGCTTCAGATCTAAAGCCGCTGACCCCCTAATAAACTGCTATTACTAAAATCAAGTTTTGATAGTTTAAATTATGTACATTTGGTAAATTACTTATCTAGGCGCTACAAGCGTTCTTAGTATTTAGCCCATATATTTTGAAAGCGATGGTTTTCCGAATATTTAATTACTCTTAGATTAAGACAAAAATAGAAGTTGAAATATAAAAGCATGAAGGTAGGAGACCTTGTTTTAGTTTTAGTAGAAATTTTGACAAGTTTTTTTTAGCAGTAATCTAAGTAGTTAATGGATGTGGTAATCACAGTTAGACCTAGTAATAATAGGTTAGTATGTATAGTAAATGTTTGTACATTTAAATGTATAGTAAAAAAAGAACATTAGGCAGCTGTCACTATTTAAAGGTATTAATTAAGTTTGTTTGTTTAGTATTTTTACATTTATCATGTATGGGTAATTTTTAGGTGTCTGGTGTTCACCATCCCTATTTATGTCAACGTCGGAAAGTTTAAACGTTATTTGTTGTGAATTCATCTTTCCCTAAAAATGCCCGTTTTGAAAAAACGCAGTTTTTTCACTAGAAGTGTTGCCGTTAAAAAGAAATATTTACAGCTATTATTATTAATTTTTGTTTCAATCACAATTTTTATATCATTGTACATTTAAACAATTTTGACTTTGTTTACAATTTGTTTTAAAGCGTTTTTCGTATTTGAATTTATGTTTGTTGTGGAAAGTGATTGTGGTTTTGTGAGTATATTGTAAAAAAATTATAATTATTATTAATAATAATTTTAAATAATTCATTCCAACAGCAACAATTGGTCTACTCAATAAAACTCCAGAAATAATGCAAAATATGACAACACATCTCAATGATATTAATTTTTGTATTGGTTTACAAATTAACTGTTCAAAAACAAAAGTGTTGTACACAATGTCAACCAATTATTTACTTATCAAAATTGGTGGACAAAATATTGGCAATGTTAATTACTTTACAAATCTAGAAAGCATCATTGGTAAAGCCAGAAAATCAAAAGTTATGCTACAACCAGACTTAAAAAAGCGATGTCATTATTTTGCATACTCAATTTAATACAGTCATGTTTTTCTATCCGTTTGAAAACAAAAATTCGTTTGTACGCATCAATAATCAATCCCATGGCAATATATGGGGGTAAAACGCTAAAGCGAACAGATAATATTGATAAAATGGTAAATGTTTATTATTGCTTATATCTTAGAAAATTACTTGGCGCCATCACATTGCAAATAATAAGACTATAAAAAAACTGTTTTTCATTTACTACAGGACATTATTACAATCAAACAAAAATTATTTGGAATAGACGATTAAAAATAGTAAAAAAGATTGGTAGATAACAGAAAACCTGACTAAAAACTATCCGAAAAAATCTAATTAAAATGAATGTTTTACGGAATTAAACAAAGCGTTTAGCGAGATGTTAAAATATATAAAAAATGTTTGTTGTCTTATGTTCTCTTTGAATTATGGGACTTTGTTGTTTTGATTTTTGCTTTAACTGTTATCGTATTTTTAAAGGAAAAGGGTATTGTAATAATAATGGTAAAATATTTTTATTTTTATTATAATTTGTATATTATTGTACACATAAACAATATTATTATTATTATTCAAACATTTTTGAAGAGAAATCCATTTTGTATTTAAAATTGTTACTTATACCATAATCATACACTTTGTGGAGTATCGTCACTTACTGTAATTCCTGTTAGTATTAAAAAATAATTATATATTTTTGTAAGAATAAATTACAGAAAAACAACTTAAATTGCACAAGAGCCTGTTTGAGTGAAATTAGCTGGGTATGTTGGTTATTATCCGTATCAAGGCAAACCCGAGGAATATAGAATAATATCTCATATGACATTTAAAACAATTTTATGTTTTAGGTTGCTTAATATATATATATATATATATATATATATATAATTTTAAAAATGTGTTTTATACGTATTTGTGTTGACAATTTTAATATTATTTAAACTGCATTGTTATTTTTCACTAATTTATAATATTGTTTGTCTAATAGGTAAAAAACGTTTTGTACTTAAGACTATAATTGCAACTATGTTGTCTAATGTAATGTGCCAGAGTGGTATAGTAGTACGACGCTGAACACAAATTTGGATGGGGATGGTTTTTAGTACTATTACTGACTCTAAATGAAGACCTTTGTTTAGCTGTACTAAAATATCACTTTAATGACACGATTTTTGTTAAGCATATAAGTAATAATAATAATAATAATAATAATAATAATAGTAATAAAAGTTAATTCAAAGTTTATAATTTTAAACTTTTTTTCTATTTAGTTAAACATATTAATTATTTCCAAATTGAGGTTACATTATTTCTCTTATAGAGCTATTAATATGTAAAATAGTTTACCTCCAAAATTGTTAATGCTCAATCTGTTATATCTTTTAAAACTTCTTATGATTTTACGCCTCTCTAATTTTTCTTAAAAAAACTTATCTTTTACTAAACTCGTGAACCAACCTGTAACCTATTCATTATTTGCTAGGTGAGGCGCACGTCACCCTACACGTCCATTGGAGCGTTATTAATTTTTTTCTCTCTTTTTTTATAGTGCTTTCTGCATTGTAATATGTAATTTGTTTTATTATTACTTTTTTATATTTATTATTTTCTGCTTGTTTTCCATAATTGTTAACTGTTCCACTCGTTTTCCACAATCGATCTACCTTCATTTTGTCTTAATTTCAATTTTCTTTCTGACTAATCCTCCTTTACATTACCATCCATTTTATATTTTTTCCTAAAAATTAAAAAAAATGTAAGAACCGAGTACTGAATCCTGAACCCAAACAGCATAAACCAAATCAAAATATTTTTTGTAAATTATTAAAGCAACATATTTAAAATAAAACAAAATGTAAAATGTTAATTAAATATTAATTTTTTATTAAAATTAAAAATGTGTTATTTTTAATTACATTTTCGACATTTTTATACTGCCCTATATTATATACAACTAGAGTTTTGAAGGTCAGTGGAGCTGCACTCAAATTTCTTTTTAAAATGCTGATCTTGTCATATTTCGATACTTCTGATGTTCTTAGGTTTCTCTTAGTTTTACTGACGGTTTCGAATGCTTTATCTGAATCATTAGTAGACAGAGCAATATGTAAAGATGTCTATACCGCAAGTGGTGCTGGACTTTTAGACGATTGTGTCAACGAATGGATACAATATCCTTGGGTGCAACACACACTTGATTCATCTTACAATTGTATGTACTGTAAAAATCCTTCTTTAAATATTTGGAAATATTCGGTTAAAACAGTTTGTCAATTTCGCATCGATAAAATGAAAGTATGCATTTATATATAAGTTACTTTATCTTGTAGTGTGAAGAAACTTTATTTCTTCTATCTAAATTGAAAGTATGATCTATATTTAACACATATTTTAATTTTAGGATAATACTGATGCATTGTGCAATGTTTTTACTATATGCAATTCATCTACTTACGTTAAAGTAATTGTGCTTAAAGTTTATTTTAGGATTTTGATTTTGGTTCTTCCATTTGTGAAAATTGCAAAAAAACAGTTATGGACTTGACAACAATGGAGGATAATAAACAAAAACATGTTATAAAAAATAAATTAAATATGCTATTTTGTGATCAGCTTCCTAATTCTATTAAAGATTATTGTAAAAATGTAGTCAAAGTTCAATTAAAACAAACATTAAGTTGTATTTCCAACGGTTATGTAAGCTAAAATTTAAACACTAATTTTTTAGGATCCAACTACATTATGCAGAATTTTAGGTGCTTGTAAACCGAAAATTTACCGGTTGACGTTGAACAATTTTACGGTAAATTGGTACATAATTTAACGCACACATCATATTAAAGAATTCATTCTATATTAAATTTTTTGTATTTAATTTGTGTGCTATGGATTTTAGTGCGGAGTTTACACATAACAAGTTAAAATTTGTTTTCCTGTAATAGTAAATGGTTTGGAAATGTTTGGAAAATTTGATGAGGCTGCCTTACTTGTGTCAGGGTTATCTCAGCTCAATGGCTACATATGATATACGTATACCTTAAGATACCTTTAAGTACTTGGGGTGTATACGGAATAACAGTTATACCGCTGTGCACTTAATCCCTACTGTTATTAGTCTAGATGCCTATGGGCACCTAGTCCAGGATGCAGGAGGAGTCAGGAGTATTACCGTTATTGTAAACAGATTTTATAAGCATGACTCAAATCCTCAGGATAACTGTTAATTCTACAGAAGCAGTTGCAGCTAGTGAATGCAGGTTTCTTGACATAATTGTAAGTAAGAAGTTTTCTTATGAACACAAACGGTTTGTGAATTATTAAACTGATTATCTAAATTACATATCAATTCGTATTTAATATAATTTACAATGTAATTTTCTTCTGATATGATTTTATAAACAATTTTTAATCTACAAATTCAGATCGTATTATGAATGTTTGTACTAGTTGTTTTGTTTATAGTTAATAATTGAATACAGGTAATATAAAATACACATTCCTGTTACATTTTATAGAATGTAGACTTCGCTATCATCAATCATGCCGCCAGTTCTCCTGCACGTCACTTGACCCACTATAGACAATCCGACTGTGATGAATGTAAAGATGTATTTGACAAGATAAAAAAGGCTTTAAGGAATGAGGACGTTAGGAACAATGTCAAGTTACTCGTGGTTGATAAAATATGTCACTACATGGGCATTTTTGATTCTCAAGTGAGTAATTCTCATCAAATTATGATATTGCTGTTTGTTCATCATTTATTTTACTTTTTTATATAAATGTGTGAACAACATCTAAGTTATTTTAAGTAAATGTTCCTGGTTAAATTTTATACTGTTTAACTGCAGGCTAAATAAATGGTATTATTTCTACATTGTGGTAATAGTTTATAATCCTGTAGTGCGTGTCAAAATTATATTTCAATGAAACAGAGTTTTTAACGTTTATTTCGCATATTTTTTGTTTCAGTGTTCGTACTTTTTGAAAATGTCATTTGACAACATAATAAATGATTTTCTCACCGTTCGATCAGATCAAGCATGTGATCTGGTTGGACTATGTCCCAAATCTCGCCAGGTTTTTTTGAAAAAATTAACTAACGTTGAGAATCATATTCCAGGAATTTGTCATTTATGCGAACTGTTTGTTCTTCGAGTGTTAGAAGCAACAGTAGGCAACAGAACCGAAGCGGCCATTCTGAATTCGATGAGACTGGTACGTTTCTTTTTTAAGTAATTTTTTAAACAATTATAGACGTGTTCTTTTTGTTAATAAATTTGGGATGTTAATGATTTTGAGGATTTGAGTAATGCTTATAAAGTCTAAATTTCCAATGATGGTGATAATCCTGACTGTTTCTCCGCCATGTGGTGTATCCTGAACTGGTTGCCCATAAGTATCTAGACTAATAACAGTATGGACCCAGTGCACAGCAATGAATGGGTGCTAGTATACACCCAATATGCTTAAAAGGTATCTCAAGTTAACTATTTAGCACATGTAGCCGGTTAAGTATGCGAATCCGTCAAATCGTTTAGTCAAGAAATGTTATTTATATTTCCATGTTTGATTTGCATCTGAATTCAAGAAGCTATTGAAACTTGCAATTAATGAAGAAGTGGCTCTGTCACCAATTTCTGTCTTATGTTATGTTAATAAATCTATTTTGTTTAGGTGTCAGATTTAATTTTTGTTTTTGATATAAATTGCCTGTGTTTGATGAGGGATTTGCAGATCATTCAGATGATAGTTGCAATATCCACATTGATTGGTTTCAATAGTGGTGCCGAGGATTTTTATCCAACTAGCGTCGTCAAAATATTTGATTGGAAGATGTAGTGTAATAGATTGTTGACGTTTTTAGGTGTATTGTGTCGCTTTCTCATTTATTCATTTTGGTTGGTGAAGCGTAGTTACCCCTTCATTAGATTCTATGTTTGTACGGCATAGCAAACGATCGATTTCAATGGCTTGATAAGCGTAACAAACATGGAAGAATAACGAAGTTTTTTAACTGGTAGACGGCATCCTTGTGATGGCCTTACTGTTTGCAAAGATTGACGCGGTCACCTGATTTATTGTCAGGGTTATTGCTCTTAGTGCAAGAGCAACATATGGCGTCCGTTTAACTTAAGATGATTTTTAAATAGCCGGTCCATGTTAGTTTGAATCGAGAATGCCTGGCATGAAGATACAAAGAATCGGGATTATCAAAATTATTGGAAATTGATACTTCGTAAACATTAGTCAAAATTATCAACATTCTTTGAACTTCATGTCTTGGATTGGTCAGTGAAGGATTGGTTGTACAAATCTATGTGACGATTATTTGATATTTTGTTGATTGCAGGTTTGTACAACAATTCTTGAATGGACTGAAGAATCGTGCATCAATTTTGTGGACAAGTATGGAACGATTATTGCTAAATTTGTGGTGGATGGTGCAGCTCCTTTGGTAGTTTGTGAGTCCATTGGGCTGTGCTCAGTAAGCAAATCGGCAGTGATGTCGAAGGTAGAGCCCGTGGGGGTAAGTATGCTCCAATATGCTTTTTGTGAAGTTTTTTATAATTTGCTGCACTAGTCACGTGACAACTTGTGTATTCTGTCTAATTAATGTGCTTTTGGATAACCAATAGTCTTAATAGGACTTGTAAATTAGGGTCAATTGATATTTTTAGAAAACCATTACCTAAGTGTATTAATAGTTTGTTATTGGTAAAATTGAATAAATGGTCAATTCTTAGTTGGCTTGTTTGTATGCTTTTTTACCGCTTGTTATAATTTTGTATTGTATCTATGTTCTTAGTGATGTTACATTATTATGATGCTGGTCTCCGAATGGGTGCGCTACTCTAATTTATCATGACTGCATAGATAATGGTTTTATTTACGATTATCTTTTTATTTAATAATGTGTATTTGGAAATTATATAAACATAATTATGTATATATTGTGCAATAAATAATGATAATTTGTTTTGACAGATTTATCATTATTATCATTAAAATCTACTAGTAGAATTAATTTTTTCTTTTGAACTCAATATGTCTTTGAAAATTTTTAATGTATAAGAAACTATTGTCATGGTTGATTTCAACGTGATTTAAAAGCAACTTTTCCAGAAAATATGTCATTGCCACTAATACTATATTTTCATGCAAGATCTACTGTTGATAAAATTGATGATTTGCGTTTACTAATTAATGCGAGTACAGTTATTTTATACTATTAATTCAAGAATCCTGGATAAACAAATACATTGATGATAACTTCATGTCACTTGATAATTATATAAATTAGTTAATTTATCTAATTATATTTACTGTGTACTTTTATTTTGTAAATGTAGCTGAAAATTGAATAAAGTTAATAAATATTGTAAATATATAGCCAGGGTGGTTTAGCGATACAGCGCTCGAATTTGGACCTCGGTGGGCATCGGGGTTCGAATCCCATCACCGGTACTAAAATGCTGGCCCACGTTCGGCTTCGCCAAAATGTCCACTACTGAAAGATGCGTTTCTCGTAAAACATTCCAAGTAATAAACATAAAATAAATAAAAATGTAAAACCATTGTCATGGAAACAGTAGTTACGTTGTCAGGCCGAACTATCTATTCACGCCTTCCAAAATTGTGAACAGTGCCAAACATGGAATTAATTATTATTATGAAGTGCATGTTTTGTTACATTTTGCAGAAGTTGGACTTTGCCAATCATGCTGCACGTCACTTGACCCACTATAAACCATCCGATTGTGATGGATGTAAAGATGTATTTGACAAGATAAAAAAGACTTTAAGGAATGAGGATGTTGGAATCAATGTCAAGTTACTCGTTTGTCACTACATGGGCATTTCTGATTCTGAAGTGAGTAATTCGCGTTAAATTACGATATTGTTATTTATTCATCGTTATATATATATATATATATATATATATATATATATATATGAGCTAAGGGAGATAACCCTGACAAAAAATCAGGCGGCCTCATCAATCTTTGCGAACAGTGGCGACGTCACAAGGATGCCGTCTACCAGCCAATAAACTTTGTCATTCTTTCACGTTGATGTTACGCTTTTCAAGTTATCGAAATCGATCGTTTGCTATGTCGTATAAATATGGGAAATAATAAAGAGGTGACCACGTCACCAATATAATATATATATATATATATATATATATATATATATATATATATATATATATATATATATATATGGGATGCTAATGAACCTGAGGATTTGAGTAATGCTTATAAAATCTCAATTTCCAATGATGGTGATATTCCTGACTGTTCGTTTTCCACGTTGTGCATCCTGGACTAGGTGCTGAAAGGCATCTAGACTAATAACTGCAGGGACCGAGTGCACTGCGTTATAAATGGGCTTTCGCCATATGTAGCCGATTAGGTTTGTGAATCCGTCAACCTTGAAGACGATCACCTCGTCAATTCCTATGAACACTGGCTCATTGCAAGGAAGCGGTTTTCTAGCCCTCCCCCCCCCAACTTCAATTTGCATTCGCCACCAACTTGTATCTCGTGTTGTTTGCAGCCAATTGATCGCTTGTTCTTATTTCAAATTGTAGTGCAACACACTGACTTCCGTGTCATTCGACATTATAGTCAACAATTTCGCTGCTATTCGGTCGGAACAAGTCTGTTTCTCGTTTGGATTGTGTCCCCATTATGAAACTGTCGTGCCACAGACTCGCCACGATTTAATTACCGAGAATTCGAACGTATCAGGAGGTTGTCATTTGTGCACTGAATTCATTGGCAAGTTGTTGCAAGTGACAGTGGGCAACCAAACGGAAGAGGCTATTTTGAGTTCGATGAAATTGGTACGTTTTGAGTTTTTCATTATTTAAATTCGATAATAATAATAATCGTACTCTGGAGTTTGTTTTTGGTGGCAAAGCTACCTCTATTAATTTTAAGTTCGCATAGCATCTCGAACAATCTCTTTCCATTGTTTACAATTTTTGGAGGCGTGTAGGGATATGTCAGTCCAGCGACTTTACCATTGTTTTTAAGATAAAGTGCCAGCCAAGATTGTGTGAAGATCATCCCGAACAGCATCCATCCAAGTACGTTTCTGCCAACCTCTCCTTTTCTTCCAATTGGCATTTGGACAAACCAGGGTTACGATACATGAGTTTGCATCAGGATTTCTACGAAGGACGTGCGCAAACCAGCGCAATCTTCGTTGTAGCGATACCAATGAAGGAAAATTGTGAAATTGGAGGTCATCTCGAATTTGGCGGTTACTGATCTTTTTCGTCCAATTCCTTGATACGGAGGATGGAAAATGGGTGTTGTGCCAAATGGATCTGAGACATCTCGCTTTAAATTTATTGAGTTTCATGATCTCTGACCCTGTAAGTATCCAGGTTTCAGCTGTGTACAGAAGCACTGTACGAACCAGTGAAGAGGAAATGTTCATCTTTGTGTGGATTGATATTTTTCATCTCCAGAGTGGATTGGCAAGTTTTCCAAATTCAACTATTTACTTCTGGAGTGTGTTTTTAAGAACTTGGAATTGTACGAATTTGAGACGAAGTGCACAGTGTTGTAACTGAGCTTCAACTTGGGGGGATACTTGAAAGGTATTATGAGGTATACGTATATCATATGTAGCCGTTGGGCTAAGGGAGATAGATCTGACACAAAATCAGGCGGCCTCGTTAAATTTTGACATGGTCACAACGATGTCAAGGACGTTTTCACTTGTTCGTCGCTTTTGCAAAGTTTTCTCTGCTGCAGGATTTTGGAATAAGTAGATTAAGTAACCATTGGATTATCCATGTAAATGTACATTGTTAGACATTATCATCATCATCGGAGATAAACATCCCCACCGGTTATTATCACTCAGGGTTGTTCAACAAAAACCAAAGCGTCTGTAAAAACGTCAACTTTTGTAGTGTGTACTCAAAGAATGACACTTGAGGTGTGCTGACATTAAATGTTAATTACATCCCGAGTTAAACCCCTCCAATGTTAGACAATTGGAAAGGTGACGTTATTTGGATACAATATTCGTGGTGTAGTCTGATATAACTGACAGGGTAGATGTACCCAACTATGAGGGATATTTTCTAGGTTGCGCTTAAAGAACTTTGTAAGTAGGAAACAATTGAAGGTACCTTTTCTATAATGTGATGAAAAATTAAGGAGGATTTAAAGGTAACTCCTAGTTTTTAGACCAAATTGATGCAAGAGATTGACTGCAAATTTGGGGCTTTCAAGGTTTAGCAAGAGGAAAATTTCAGAGGGAACGCATCACTTAGGGACCAGTTATAAATACTGTAAATATCAAGTTAATGTTGTTCAGGATTGGAACTCCAGATTTTGACATCATCGGCATAGAGTAAGATGTCAGATTGAACAACAGAAGGCAGGTCATTTATATAAATAATGAATAACAAGGGACCAAGGACAGACACGGGGTTATATTCACGTCAACAACAACATCAACATCATCGGGGATAAACATCTCCCACCGGTTATTATCACTCAGGGTAGTCCAACAAAAACCAAAGCGTCTGTAAAAACGTCAACTTTTGTAGTGTGTATTCAAAGAACGACACTTGAGGTGTACTGACATTAAATGTTAATTACATCCCCCGAGTTAAACCCTCTCAATGTTAGACAGTGTTTTTGGTTGCGAGTCCTATTGTAAGTTGGTCAGTCTTTGTCGAGTATACTGCATCGAGTGTCTGGATGGTACAGCGTCTGATTTGAACTTCGATGGGGTTTGATTTTCCACCACAGACCTCCACGCTCGGTTTCGCTAAAATGGCCACTACTGAAAGATGCATTTCCCGTCAAAATATTTAGTGGTAAAATGCAATTTTAAAAATACAATAGATGTGTGAATGTATTCGATCTTTCCATCGGTTGCAGGTTTGTACAACAGTTCTTGAATGGACTGAAGAATCGTGCATCAATTTTGTGGACAAGTATGGAACGATTATTGCTAAATTTGTGGTGGATGGTGCAGCTCCTTTGGTAGTTTGTGAGTCCATTGGGCTGTGCTCAGTAAGCAAATCGGCAGTGATATCGAAGGCAGAGCCCATAGCCGTGGGGGTACGTTTGTGCCGACATTTTATGCATGATTAATGATTTGTAGGATGGATTATTTTCAGGTACACGGCGATAATAAGTCTTTCACGGTGGTGTCAATCTTTTGAAGTTTCTGATAGTTACGCAGTTTTTTTTATATTGATTATTTATTTCTAGCGTCCGATTGCTTACCGTTTGCAGTTAATAGAGATTATTGGAGGGCTTTAATTAGCATTTGCAGTCAGCAAACCTTCTCAAATGTCATGTATTAAGTGCCTGTCGTAAAAGTTCATGTTTTGCAGGTTGTAATAATCTGTGGGGTGTGTTTATCCCCGATGATGATGATAATTTATTTCTATTGACTTTACTGTGGCAAGCTGCCGGCTTATTAGTAAGAGATTCATAATTGGAGGAGTGGATATGGTTTTGTGAACTTTGCCTCCTGTGTAAGCTTGGTGCGCAATCTACAATAGTCTATATTGCACTCAGGCGTTGTAGTCATTAACGCGCTGACAAGAAGGCGACAATGGATATCGGTGCCATCCCGAGTATTATTGCCAAGTAGTCCTATTTAGGGACAACACTGCTTGCTCTATCAGAAAAGGTAGTTGCTTGTCTTCTCACCAGGATGACTGGCCGCGGCTAACTGGTCTATGTACTCGCGGTCGAAACTCTTACAAAAATCAACTAAATGCCGTGGTCAACAGGGCAAATACTGATGACCAAATACAAACACAACCATTCTCAGAGCTCAAACAAGGCAGAATGTGACTCGCGATAATGCACCGGTTATTAAGACCTATTAAGACTAAAAATGCTATATTGCACACTTAAAATTGTGCATGATACGAAAACCAATGAATTACTTTTCACTATTTCATGATAAACGATTGAATTTAACGGCTTAATAAGCGTACGAAGGTTTTTGGCTGGTAGACGGCATCCCTGTGACGGCGTTACTGTTCGCAAAGGACTATGTCCCTTAGTCCATGGGCTACGTATGGTGTACATTTACCCAAACCAAATTCATTTCATTAGTGACCTTGTCACCTCTGCACTCTTTCTACAGCATGCTCTGACAGGCCGAATGTTTAAATGAATACTTTTTATAGAAATTGTGGTTTAGGCAACAAATTGTGACTATTACTGATGGAAAGCAAATGGTTTTAGAAGCCAACACTTTTTAATTTGACTAGGTTGAACACTATTTGTGCTCAGTGACAAAAACATGTAGGTACAATTGATTAGCCATGTGGTATTTTGTGCACACATAAAAAGTGATATATCTCACCAGAGTTTTAAAATTCCATTGTTAGTATTTCAAGTTAAACATATTTGATCTATTTTTGCTAAATACAATATTATTGTCAAATTGTTGTATTTGTTTTCAAGGTCATTGATCCACCATCCAATGTTATGAAATTATCAATATTTATTTCTAACTAACATGTGAATATTTTGTGTTGTCATACATGTATGTCTGTCAATCAATAACTAAGTGACACTGCTGTATTAACAATTGATCTTTTCATTCCAGCACACTGCCGAGATGATTACAAGGTCAGTTCGATTTAGAGATTTGTGCGCTTCAGAGGGACAGATTCTCCGGTGTCTTGTAACAATGGCACGTAATGTCGAAAAGACGGCTACTTAACTTGAAGTGTAGCCGTTAAAGTGACTGCACGTGGACTGCCTGAGTGGTCCAGCAGTACAGCGGTCGACTTGGACCTGGGTGGGCATGGTTTCGAATCGCACCACCGGTCCACTAAATGCGGGCCTACATTTGGCTTCGCTAAAATGTCTTCTGTTGAAAGATGTTTTCCGTACAACATTCAAAATAATGAAAATAAAATTAATTTTGAGTTTTCGAGTTGAAACTCAAATGAAATGTCGAGTTGCTGAAACTCTGTTTCATTTGTTCAAGTGCAACACAAATGTGACTTCTTTATATTTACATGGGACGAATACAAGGTCACAATCAACATTAACCATTACAATAACTACAACAAACCGTCAATCTCTTATATTGACCAATAAAATGTTGTCAGAGTAATTTAAATATGTTTGACGGTGGCAAAGCCACCTCTTCATTAATTCTAGGTATGATTAGCTTTTTGGATTCTTATGATAAAAGGTTGAAGTTGGGGGAACAAATGAAGGTTATTGACTAGAAGACCGCTTCTTGCGACGACGCCAGTAATCACACAATTGACATCGGTTGACGGATCCACAAGCCTAACCGGTTACATATGGTAAATAGTTACTTTGGGATACCTGAACGAGAATCTAGTGAAAGCCCTGTGCTGTTATTACACCCCTTGAATAAATTAGTGTTTAATTTTTTTTTAAATTCAATCTAAATTAATTTTTGTTATCTTTTAATGCATTTCTCTAAAATAATGTTACGTACTTAATAATTGATTAATATTTGTTTTACATTGCCGACTTGGCCAAAAAAGCGTATTTTAAAAACAACACCCGTATAAACGAAATAATTAAACACCATTTTTAACTAATATGTTTAAAATCATTATTCAAAAATACATTTAATACTGTGTTTTTACAATAAAATTTACGTTGGTATTTTGGTAATTTTTTTTAATTAAAATTAATTACTTTTCAGTATTTAAGTTTTAAGTAACTTGCCATAGTAACCAAAAGTTTGAAATAATTTAAAAAACCGATTTTTTATGTAATATTAGTTTAAAAGCATTGCTTTGGTTTTTACTTTAAAATATTGATTCGTTGTTAAATCTGAGTTAAAAATTAATATTTGCATACAAATTAAAACGATTTAAAAATTACACTAATGTTTTTAATTATATTTTGAG
>JAKXYG010000632.1:0-75000 GCA_025895645.1 Cardicola forsteri
TTGTAAATCCGTCAAACAGTGTCAACTCCCAATTGTCTCGAAGAAAATCGCCTCGTCAAATTCTGACGTCATCACAAGGAAGCAATGTTCTAGCATCCCACAACCTAATCGTATAGAAATTGGGGAATACTATGCGAAATTGGAACTAATAACGTTACCCTGTTATTATTTTTTTTAAAAAAACGCCAAGCTCCTAACCTTGTACTCTAACGGATTTACAGTAAAGTTGCTGGTAACTGGGATACACAAAAAACGTGTCTTCTAGACACAAATGCACAAACTGAAATATCAAAACAACGTACTCCATGAAAAACAAGAGAAATTGATTTGATCAAAACCACCGTGAACATGAGATAATGGATGCAAAAGCGGGAATTTCTAAAATGGAAAATGTACAGTCGTCATTTATGCAATTCCAATGCGGCAATATATATATTGGTAAAGCACAGAATAGCACCACCGGCTTCACTCACTGCCCACATACTGAAAAATGTTTCTCGTAAACCAATGTAGGTTAAAAACTCTACTCCTTCCTGTTTAGAAAGTCAAATCACAAACATCTCGAAAAATACCTTCTAACGAGGTATGCCGACTAGGATGGCATGGTATGGAGCCAACGGCGAGATCAGTTGTGCTATCCACGAACAATGCCTACAGGATCGAACTCACTGCCCTCCGAACCGGAAAAAAAGCAACTTTGTCAAAAGAATATTAAAAATTCACGTACACGTCCAAACTTGATCTTTCTCCCCACCCCCCCCCCTTGTTTCTTTTGCCACATGGAATGTTGTGCGGGAAACGCATACCTTTCAACAGTGGACATTTAGGTGAAGCCAAACGTCAGCCCACATTTAGTGGGCCGGTGGTGGGGGATTAGAACCCAGGTCCAAGTCGAGCGCTGTACCGCTAGACCATCCCGGCACACGTATTCTCTTAAAACAAAGTCATTCATTTTGGTTGATAACGTAGTCTCATCTTCATTGTGTCTATATTGGTACACCATATTAAACAATCTACTCCGATAACTTGATAAGTGTAACAAGCGTAGACGTTACTTGGCTAATAGAAGACGACGGTACCCTTTGATAGTGCCACTGTTCGCAAAGATTGACGAGATCGAATGATTTTTAGTCAGGATTGTTTCTCTTATCCCAATGGCTACAACATATGGTATACGTATACTTAACAATACCCTTCAAGTACTCTGAATGCATCCTTACATCCATCCACCAAAACGGTAGCCCAGTTATACCGCTGTGCACTCAGCCACAGCTGTGTTAGTCTAGCTGCGCTTAGCTGCGCACATACAAGTAACAGTCAAGAATAGTTCCATCATTGAAAATTGACACTTTATAAGCCTCAAAATCGCTAGCACTCACCACTTGACAATGTGTTCGTTGTTAGAAACATCTTCTACCGAAAAAATTTTATTTTTATTTTATGTTTGCTACTTTGAATGTTTTACGAGAAACGCATTTTTCAGCAGTGGACATATTAGCAAAGCCGAACGTGGGCCCGCATTTTAGTACCGGTGGTGGGATTCGAACCCATGTCCACCGAGGCCCGAATTCGAGCACTGTACCGCTAGACCACCCCGGCAATAAAGTCTGACAGCTCTACCACTGCAATAAAAAAAACGAATAACTAGTTTGTAGGCACTGTTGTCCCCGTGATCAATGCTCATCATCTAAGCATAAATCTTAAATCTACTAATGACGCCTGCACATCACGTGATGCAACAATGAACACATCATTTGCCTATGACCTTGGAATCACGTGAACCATTGAAAATGAAATGTTGTTGTTGTTGTTCAAAACAATAAGAAATGTTTTTACTGGAAGTCAATTGGATGCTATACTTGTTTAAGCATTGGCAATGAATACTAAGCCATAGCTAGCGAAAAATACACAACCAACAAAATTCTTGTATATTAATTTAGCCTCGAGTTCCGCCGACAATAATACCTGTTAACTCTATACATTCGCGTAGCGTATCCTTCATACAAGTATATCTAAACGTCTGCTTTGGAAAATGGGTGCAAACATACACCAAGGCTAATTGAAAGGTCTCGTAAGGTATACGTATATCATATGTAGCCTTTGGGCTAAAACAGGTTCTCCTGACAAACAATCAGGCAGTTACCCATACAACATTTCTTTTGTATTCAAAACACAACAGAAGGTAGTATTTGGCTATAGCAGTTAGCCCTAATAGAAACTGAAGCATCATGAACTGAATCACAAAGTCTTCATCTTTGAGTAAAACACATAACTTGACTAATTCCCCGATGTTTGTATTTTGTGGGATGCTAATGATCCTGAGGATTTGAGTAATGCTTATAAAGTCTCAATTTCCAATGATGGTGATATTCCTGACTGTTAGTCCTCCACGTGGTGCATCCTGGATTAGGTGCCAACAGGCATCTAGACTAATAACAGCAGGGTCCGAGTGCACAGCGGTATAACTGGGCTTCCGCTACGGCGGGTGGGTGCGAACATACACCCAGGATACTTAAAAGGTATCTAAAGGTATACGTATACCATATGTAGCCCTTCGGCTAAGGGAGATAACTCTGATAAAAAATCAGGCGGCCTCGTCAATCTTCGCGAACAGTGGCGACGTCACAAGGATGCCGTCTACCAGCCAAGAAACTTTGTTATTCTTCCACGTTTGTCTACGCTTGTCAAGCCATCGAAATCGATCGTTCTACATGTCGTATAAATATGGGAAATAATGAAGAGGTGATCACGTACCAACCAAAATGAATGAATGAATGTTTGTATTTTGTGAAAATGGAAGTTGGTAAAAAATCAATAGCCAACTTGGAATGTGTTATTATCCTAGCTGAAAATAAAATTCAACTGAATTTTAAACATGCCATGCAGCAAAAATGTGATTCAAAATTCAATGTCAAACCATATGCCATCATGGTGTCCCAGATATTTGCCATGTATTGTTCTTTTTTATTCATGTTTACTACTTTGGATGCTTTATGGGACATTGTAGCGCAGCCAAAACGTAATCCCGCATTTAGTGGAATTCGAACCCATGTCTACCATCCAATTTTTTAACAATTGCTGAATAAAATGTGATTATTAATTAAAGACAATTGTGTTGAATATAGTATGCAAACTTGGAAACAACTATAGACATGCAATGGGTATTTCCAGTGCATGGCCAAACGTAGCCAAAACGACTAGACTCGAAACTGGGCGAACAGGAGCTCGAATCGCATCACTACTCCACTAGATGCTCGTCGTCGATCTTTTAGAGTGCCGCGCTGAACTTGAAATTGGGCGGGTTCGAATCCCACCATCCCACACTCAATGCAGACTTCGCTGGATGTTCACATGCATTTTGCTATCCTCGACAAAGATACACAATATGTCAGCGGTAGAACTCAGTTTCGTATCAACCAATTGAGCAATGCTGGCACGTAGATTGATTTCACTTGAGTTAGTGACGTGATCACGTCTTCATTGCTTTTTAGTTGGTGACGTGGTCACCTCTTCATTATTTCCCATATTTATACGCCATATACAACAATCGACTTCGATGGCTTGATAAGCGTAGACAAACGTAGAAGGATAACAAAGTTTCTAGGATGGTAGACGGCGTCCTTGTGACGTCGCCACTGTTCGCAAAGATTGACGAGACCGCTTGATGTTTTGTCAGAGTTATTTTCCTTAGCCGAACAGCTACATATAATACCTTTTAAATATCCTAGGTGTAGGCTTGTACCGCGGGAACCGCTGTGCACTTAGATCGTGTTGTTATTAGGCTAGATGCTTATCAACACCCAGTTCAAGATGCACCACGTAGAGGACGAACAGTCAAGAATATCACCATCATTGAAAATGGAAATTTCATAAGCATTAATCAGCATCCTCACGAACATTAGCATCGTATGGCAATAAACAAAAGTGTACAACAACCAAAAATGAAACGGTACTTGGATAGGCGCAAATAAATGAGCCAAGTGAAACTGGCTGCCAAGTAGGCCAGCGACATGACCAAATAGAGCGTCGGCAAAGGCTGCTGACCCAACGACAAATAACCTGACGGATTCTTCTCAATCATTTGGAACTGGCAAAATTGAACAATAGAAATGATAATAATAATAATTGGGATGCTAATGATTCTGAGGATTTGAGTCATGCTTATAAAGTCTCAATTTCCAATGATGGTGATATTCCTAACTGTTCGTCCTCCATGTGGTGCATCCTGGACTAGGTGCTGATAGGCATCTAGACTAATAACAGCAGGGTCCGAGTGCACAGCGGTATAACTGGGCTTCCCTATGGCGGATGGGTGCGAACATAGACCAGGATACTTAAAAGTTATCTACAAATATACGTATACTATATGTAGCCCTTGGGCTAAGAGAGATAGCCCTTACAAAAACTCAGACGGCCTCGTCAATCTTTGCAAACAGTGGAGACGTCACAAGGATGCCGTCTACCAGCCAAGAAACTTGGTTATTGTTCCACGTTTGTTACGCTTATCAAGCCATCGAAGTCGATCGTTTGCTATGTCGTATAAATACGGGAAATAATGAAAAGGTGACCACTGTTGGAAGCCTACACGGATATGTCAATCCAGCGACTTAGCCATTGGTCCCAAGCTAAAGTTCCGGCCAAATTGACGTAAAGATCGTCCCTGACATCGCCCATCCAAGTAACTTTCAAACACCACCTTTCCTTTTCTCCCAATTGGCCTTTGGGCGAGCCATACGTACGCTGTCTATCAACTAAGAAATACAATCATGTTTGTGCGTTGATGGAACATTACAAAGTAGTTGGTTTCACAATAATGTGTAATTAATTTGTAGTAAAATGAGGAGGACATTCAGATCAAAGTAATGTAAACCTAAACACGATTTAAAAATTACTTGTTGTTCCATCCATATGAAAACAAAAGTTCATTTGCATCAACTGTCATTCCTACAGCCCTGTACAACAGAAAAAACCGGGAAAGAAACAGACAAACCTTGTACTGAGGTGGTCGAGCGGTCGACGTGGACCTGGGTGGGTATAGCTTCGAATCCCACCACCGGTCCACTAAAATGCAGGCCCACGTTCGGCTTCGCTAAAATGTCCACTGCTTAAAAATGCAGTTCCCATACAAACATTCAAAGTAGCAAATAAATAAATCAATTTTTTTCAAAAAATTGTAGACGTATCTTAAAAGTATATTTTGAAAACTGCTCGGTGTGATCACCACCCGAAAGACTGGGAAAAACGGCATAACAATCCTACTTAGAGCGTCGACAGGGTAACAACAGTTAGCTATAAATAAAGCTGTACTAAATAAGCAATCAACTCCGCCTAGTTTGGGATTAGAAATAATTTAATCTAGCCAGTCCCAAACCTGGATAAAGGAGGAGGGTTTGAGCGCGCAAGGTTGGCAACCTGGTCTCTGTAAAAATTTATAACGCTGCGGAAACAATAAAAGATGACGCCATGCCGGCAAACAACAACGTATCAGGATGGCAAAGTTACCAAATGACAAGGTTGAGTAAAAGCCGAAAGAAAGCGCAATCTTCGTTTTGCAAATCTTTAATGCCAACGAAACTTTGTTATTGTTGTTTTGCTGTAATTGTTGTCTTATTGCCCCATGCTTATTTTTAAAGCAAAAGGGTTTTTTGTATTATAAATAATAGTCAAAGCATTCTCAGTTATATTAAAAAGCGATGGTGGTATTGGTGGTGTTACAAACTCACAGTAAGACTGACGGGCGATCTTTTGCCACTTGTTGCATCCAATTTGGCACAATTGTGAAAATAAAAGCTGTACAAACCTTCTTCGGATTTGTTTGGAAATCGAATAGTGAACTGATGCATGTTAACGGCATGTACGGTTGGATGGGAAAAGAGCGCGAAAAATAAAACGAAAAAAAAAAAACAATCGGTATTGAATACAATGCAATTTGAATTGACATAGAACAGCGACTAAAATACTGAACTCATGTCCGATTGGATGGGGGGATTTGGCTACTACATTCTAAATGTCTATTGGCCGAAATGCCAAAACATCCACGAGGATTTGAGCAATGGTGATATTCCTGACTGTTCGTCCTCCATGTGGTGCATCCTGGACTAGGTGCTGAAAGGCATCTAAACTAATAACAGGAGGGACCGAGTGCACAACGGTATAACTAGGCTACCGCTAAGATGGGTGAGTGTAACTTAAAAGATATCCTAAGGTATACATATACCAAAAAAGATAACCGTGACAAAAATCAAGCGACCTCGTCAATCTTTACCAACAACGGCAACGTCACATGGATGCCGTCTACCAGCCAGAAACTTCGTTATTCTTCTACGTTTGTTACGCTTGTCAAACAATTGAAATCGTTTTATATACCATATAAATATGGAAAATAATGAAAAAGTGATCACGTCACCAATCAAAATGAATGAATGAATGAATTCTCAAATAACAGAAACCAAAAAACGCAAACTTTTAGATAACTTAACAATAGTATAATGTTTGAAAGCTATAAATTAACAAAAATATTACTAGCACTAATAATAACAGTAATAATGGCAATAAAAAATAGTCATAATTCATTCATTTATTCGATTGGTGTCGCGTAATCACCTCTTTATTATTTCCCTATTTCTACGATATATTATACGATCAATATCAAAGCTTAATAAAATAATAATATTAATAATAATATAATAACAATAATAATAATAAAAACAATAGTAATAATAATAATAATAATAATAATGATATTATTATTATTATTATTATATAATAGTAATATTAATAATAGTAATAATAATAATAATCTGTAATGTTCGTTATTTTCTATGTCATTGATAAACTACTTTTGGTGTTGATTTTTGATGTATTAGCAGCTTTACCACAGTATTCAAAATAATGAGCAAAAATAGCAAGAACAAATTGTATCTCAAACATAAAACCAACTTACATTCGAAGTTAAAATTCCTTGATTTATTGTAAACGGTACACTTTTCAATGATCCTTAAATAGAAATATTTTTGTAAACTATCATTTTTGCACACAACAAACCAACAACTAAATAAAAATCACTCTGACAAGCCTCATTTAAAAAAAACATACCATAGATAAACATTGAATCAAATATAACATTATACTGTTATTGCTATGATGTAATAGGTAATACACGGAACCCAGATATCATTATTTTAAAAAACACATATCAGCCGATACTGCAAATAAATGTACATACGGATTCAACCGCCTGAAGCAATAATGATAAGTATCATCATCACCACCACCATCGGAGATAAAGGCCCTCCCCCATCGGTTATTATCGCCCAGGGTAGTCCAAATGACCAAAAGTCTGCAAATTATCAACTTTCACATAAACTCAATAAACAACATTGAAGACAACATTAAAGTTGTCCAATAATCTCCAATTACTAGAAAAAGGTAGGCAATCGAAAGCCCAATTAAGTCATTTATTTCAGCAGGAAGACTGAGTTTGCACAAATTACGTATTGACCACCTGGTCTTCTTTTCCATCCTGACGATAGTTGGATTTGGCCACCTTCGGACTAATAAAATATTCGATTTTCTAAGAATCGTCTTCCTCATATGTTTGGATAATCTAACAGTATTACCTATTTTCACTGTTTTATGTTTACTACACTTTGAATCTTTTGACGGGAAATGCATCTTTTGGCAGTGAATATTTTAACAAAGTCAAACGTGGACCTGCATTTAGTGAATCGGTGGTGGGATTCGAACCCCGATGCCCATCGAAGACTACGTGGAGCGCTGTACCGCTAAAGCAACCCGCCACGAATTAGCGATGCAGTTCGCTTTGATGCAATCTTAATTCACCTTGTTTAGAGAATTAATGACATCGCTTGTTTCTTCAGCCCTGTACGTACTACCATTAGTCTTCTACAAGCCTAATAACAATTTTAACATTCTCATTGTAGTTAGTAATACCGTTATATCTTCATTATTTCCATATTTCTACAGCACATTAGATGATCGGCTCCAATGAGTATAGCAAACATAAGAGAATAAACTTTCTTGGCTAATAAAAGACATCCTTGTAACGACGCCACTGTTCGCAAAGATTGACGAAGCCGCATGATTTTGTCAGAATAATCTCCCATAACTCAATGGCTACATATGGTATATATATATATATATACCTTGAGATACCTTTTAAGTACCCTGGGTGTATGCTTACTCTCATCGGTCAAAATGAAAGCCCAGTAATATTGCTGTCCACTCAGTCCCTGGTGTTAATTTGGATACTTGAAAACATCTAGTCTAGAATGTACTATGTGAAAGTGACGGTCAAGACTGCATAATCGATATCCAAGTAATAACAAATGCACTTTAAATAAATCAAACAGATAACATTTCCAACAAATCCAATTTTCTTACGAATATAAATAACCACACACGTTAGAAATAAATTACAAAAGAAAACACAAACCATCTGGCAAAATTATATTCTCTATATTAAGCATGACTTCTTCCAGTTCCGGCATAGGTTCGGACAATCGGATTGATTTATTAAGATACGATTTGGCAAACACATACAAAAATTGATAGATATGATATTGACTTTGAAATTCATTACGTTCTGATTCCGCTTTTAAAAAAATGTCAAACGTTATTACCTGCAACGATAATGAATAATAAAACCATAATAATAATAATAATAATAATAATAATAATAATAATAATAATAATAATAATAATAATAATAATAATAATAATAATAATAATAATAATAATAATAATAATAATAATAATAATAATAATAATAATAATAATAATAATAATAATAATAATAATAATAATAATAATAATAATAATAATAATAATAATAATAATAATAATAATGATAGTAATAATAATAATAATAATAATAGTAATAATAATAACAATAATAATAGGATTAATTAGTGATAAAACAAACTATAAAGTGTACATAACTTAATTTTTCTACTTACAAAACCCTGGCCAATAGTTTGGCGATAATTAAACGCGCAGCTCTGTCACCACCTAGACAATAAAACGATTGGAATGATGTGGGTCACCTCTTCATTATTTCAACAGCACATAGAACGATTATCTCCACTAGCTTGATAACCGTAATAAACGTAGGAGAATAATGAAGTTTCTAAGACGATCGATTTCTGTGACCGAAGTAGATGTGTCAATCATCTGTTTTCTAGGCCTCCCTTTTCATTCCAACTCATTCATTACGGTTGGTAACGTAGTCAACTCTTCATTACATTTCTGAACAGTCGACTTCAATGGCTCAATAAGTATACCAAACATAGAATAATAAAGTTTCTTGGCTAATAGACGACGCCATTATTTACAAAGATTAATGAGGCTGTCTAAGTTTTTGTCAGGATTATCTCCTTTAGCCCAACGGCTACAAACGGTATACGTATACCTTGAGATACCTTTAAGTATCCTGAGTGAATGCTTGCATCCATCCGCCAAAGTAGAAGCCTGGTTATACTGTTGTGCACTCAGTTCCTGCTGTGTTAGTCTAGGTGTTTGGGTGCATCTAGTTCAGGATGCGCCATATGGAAGGCAACAGTCAGGAATATCACCATCATTGGAAATTGAGACTTTATAAGCAATACTCAAATCCTCAGAATTATTAGCATTCCATTATGTCTAGAAAACGTATGTATATACATATATATATATATATATATATATATATATATATATAATTTTTTTTACCAACTCTATTACATTAAGGTTTTTTGAATCCAAATACTAACAAAATCTTTATTAAACTTACAGATAACATTTTTGTTGCTATTCCTTTGGGATTGTCAGTCAACCGTAACGATACCAAAACATGTTCAATCAAAGATAATAAGCTTTTTGGGAGATTAGTAGTAGAATCTACAAATCCATATTCAACCATCAATCCCTTGAATTGTTCGCTTTTATGAATAACCAAGGCTCTAAATATTTAAATTTAACTTTTTTCTAATCACAAACCCCAATGATGTATTAATTGAAATATATACAATATTCAACGATTCATCTCGATAACATTTAGTTTCAGTCGCATCCTAATAAATTTAATAATTTCTTAAATAAACAATTTACCAAATAAGATGCCGCAGCTGAATTCCCAGATTTATCCAATGTAAACGTCATCTACAATATATCAACAGATAAAGTTAAAATCATATGTGCATACAATATTTATTATTTAAATGTTCTTCGTGAACATTTTTGGCAAAAAAAAACACTTAGAAAAGCTTCAGATAAGGACCTATACTCAGTATCGGTAATAAGACTCAAACCCGTGTCAACCTGTATACATATCCGACATTCCAGAACAAATATAAATAATCTTAAGATTTTTATACTCCTAAGTAGTTCATGCCTAAATAAAACAGGAAATTTAAGTGATCAAACCCAAACACCTCGGTGTAGATCAGAAGTTTCATCATCAAGCTAAACCACCACTCCATGAGAAACACATCACCATTGGGAACAGACATCTATAACTGATCATTATCTCACAAGTTAGTCCAAGTTACCAAAAACTTGTAAATTATTAACTTTCAAAGCGTGTACTCAAAAGACGACAAATGACGTATGCTAACTTCATATATATATATATATATATATATATATATATATATATATATATATATATATATATATATATATATATATATATATATATTCCAAATTAAACTTCCAATAAGCCCTATTTACCGCAAAATGTAAGCAATCAGACGCCCAATTCAACAATTTATTTAAATGGGAGAAGATTCAGTATAAATAATACGACTGAGTTCGTTTGTTACAATGTTCATCCAAATTACTCGTTAACCACCCGGTCTTCTTTTCCATCCGAGAAATGTTCAAGCTACTGTTTCTATTCTTGCTATATGTGTAGGCAAACTATATAAAAAATCTACTTTGTTATTGTGCTGTTGATACATAATTAAACAATATTTAGTAAGCTACAGATTTTTGAAAATGGATAAAATATCTGCTGAACTATTCATCAATTACGTTCAAGGAATAATAGATAATAAAACCATATAAATTTTAAACAACTTTGCTCAAAGTGTACATGCTCTAATAAATCCGTTTAGATGAGACTACAACTTTAATCTAATATAAGCAGATACCTGTTTACAATTATTGGATTTCTAAAGACGTTTACTAAAACTACCTTTTTGGCGTTTAGATATAATCTATATTCCTCTATAATTTTTGTATAAGTCGAATCTCATATTGTAAATCATCTTTGGCCTCTGCATCACCTACAAACTGAAAACCTACTATTTTGCAATCATCATAAGTTTTGCATTCTTCGAATGGCTGAGAAACCTCATCAAAAATGGCTTTAACCGTAAATTTAAAGTGTTGAGACTAAAACACATTCTTGACAAACTCCTGACATGATACAAATTGCATCGGTTAAAAAATCCCCACTACGTATTATTAAGAAACATAAATAAACAATTAAATAAACTGTAAAAACAAAAAAGATAATTAGTATTATACAACCATAAAAATCATAATTTCATTTTAACAAGTAAACATTTAATTTAATAATGTGTCAAAATATTATATATAAATATTCACACATTATCATATTAACTGATATAATTATATTATATATAAGTTTTATCATTTCTAATTGACCAAACTAATTTTTGGTTAAAAACCTAAAAGCAAAGTGATATAAGATTCCTGTTATTCAGGCTTTTACTCATTAAGTTGCCTGGTATATATATATATATATATATATATATATATATTTCATCCAGAGTAAACCTAAAAATGACAAACCCCTAAAGCACGTCAAAATTATTATGAGGAATAACTAAACTTTTTTATACTTAAAATAAACCGTATATTTATTCAAAATCATTTTTCTTTTCAACATTTTTATTAAAAATACATTTAATCAGACAAATTGTAATCTCAACAAAATACTAAATGTCAACTTCTCTTTTAATTATAAATCGGCACAATGCATCAAAAATATTTACTAAAAAAATGCATTAAATTGAAATTTCTAAAAATCTGTCAACAAAAAAACAAAACCATTACAAACAATTTCAGAAACACATAAAACAATTTAAATTGCTAAAACATAAACGTTCAATTTTTACACAATTAAATAATACATACTTCGTTAAAGTCCCCCATCAATTTAGTAATTGATACAGAAAAATATGATCCCATAGCGAAACCAAAATGACTGCATAAAACTGATCCCCTATAATCATTCTAAATTTGAAATACTTAAAATATTGTTTTACTTTTAAAACTAATGTATGTCTTCTTCCAACAGCAAAAAATGCTAACCAACTCAGCAGCAAAATGTAACGAATGTAAGTCATCGCGACGCATGTAACGCTACCGTTTAAGTTTTTGCCTAAATATTAACAAAATAAATTTTATTTATTTATTTTTATTACAAATATAACACATATAATATTTAGTATAATATTTTAAAAACATTTTATATATAATAAATTATTATATTAATTTTAACATAATTTTTTAAAGCTACTTCGTGAGGTGAGGCGCGCATCACGCTACACGTCCATTGGAGCGTTATTAATAATTTTCTCTTTTCTTCTTTTTTGAAGATTATTGCAGTGTTTTTTGCATTGTAATAGGCACTTGTTTTATTATTATTTTTTTATATTTATAATTTTTGCTCGTTTTTTATATTTGTTAACTTCCACTATCTACCTTGATTTTATCTTGATTTCAAATACTTTTTTCTGTGATTAATACCCCTTTACCTCACCATCTATTTCATAGTTCCCCCTGAATCTTACTGATATCATTGATAATTAGAACCGAGGATCAAAAGGAGCTTTGTTCCTACTCAACTCGTGTATTAACCTGTAACCTGTACTTTTACATCCTTCCAAATAACATAATGACAACAAGAGCAGCTACTTTTCTATTTACTTGCCCCAATGTCCGATGCAACGATTTAAAAATTTGACTTTTAATTAACTATTCAGATAATTAATTTAGCCGGTTTACCCAATTGCTACCCTATTTAATTAATTTTAGTTAAAAACTTTTATTTAATTTAATAAAAATATAAAATAATGTGTTGGCTACATGTTTTTAAATAAAGCGTTATCTTATTATTTATTATTATTTAAAAACTATTACAGTGAATATGCATTGTAATACATTTACATTAATACTTTTTATTTATTTTTATCTTTTTACTTGGTTTTTGCTATTTTTTATTTAATTTATTTTACATCATTTTTCTGCTTCCCATCTTAAATTCTCAATGTTTAATATATTTTATAAGCACCCCCTTTATCTCACCTTCTATTTCCTAATTTCTTCTGATAATTGTGTTACGATAAAATTAAGTACCTAAAATCATTTACTTTACTGTACAATCCTGAATCATATTATACATCTAATTACTAAATCAAATAGGTAAAATAATGTTTAGTTAAAACAACTCCTTTTTACATAATGTTGTTTAATTACAATAAAGACTAAACAATTTTAAATTATTTATAATAAAGTCTCAAAACCAAAATTGTATGTGTTCACTTCTAAGTAAACAGAAAATGTAATGCTGAAAGCTACTTCTACTGAAGTATCCAAGCCAATAACCATAATAATAATAATAATAATAATAAATAAAAAGTTTGTCATTTTAAAGTTAAAAAATTAAACCTGAACACTACTTTTTAAACTTATATTATTATATATATTATATAAAACCCTTTTGCTTTAAGAATAAGCATGGGGCAATAAGACAACAATTACAGTAAAACAACAACAACAATAACAAAGTCTCGTTGGCATTAAATATTCTGCAAATCGAAAATTGCGCTTTTTTTCGACTTTCACTCAACCTTGTCATCTGGTAACTTTGTCATCCAGAAACGTTGTTGTTTGCCGGAATGGCGTCATCTTTCATTGTTTTCGCAGCAGTATAAATTTTTACAAAGGTCAAGTTGCCAACCTTGCGCTCAAACCCTCCTCCTTTATCCATGCTTGGTACTGGCTAGATTGAATCATTTCTAATCCAAACTAGGCGGATTTTTCTAAACTTAACAAACATTATTATTTCCTTGCACCTTGTAAGACCTAATTCCCTCTGATTTAACTTACAGATATTTATCAAAATCCTTAGCTAATTCCTATTCAGAAAGCTCTTGTAATCTAAAATATCGTTATTCAATTTATTATTATCATTATTATTATTATTATTATTATTATGGTTATTGGCTTAGATACTTCAGTAGAAGTAGCCTTCAGCATACAAAAATGTATGTGCATTTATAAAAATACAATACAATTGGTGTTATTGTTTCAATAAAATATTTAAAAATATTATTAATTTTTATTTCAATTACAATTTTTATATTCTACATTTAAACACGTTGACTTTGTTCAAACCTTGTTGTAAAGCATCTTTTTTGTATTTGAATGTATCACGTTTGTTGTTGATGTGACTGTGGTTCTGTAAGTATATTGTGTCCTGTTTTTCTGTTGGTAAACAGTATTGATATGTAATTTAAATTATTTTGTAATAATAAATTACAGAACGATAATTTAGATCACACAAGAGCTTTTTTGGTTTAAATTAGTTGGGGTGTTGATAATTATCTGTATCAAGTTAAATTTTAAAAAATCAGAGCTGAGATCTTACAATTAACAATATGTACCATCAGTCCAAAAGAAAATAAAATAAAAATAAATGAACTAAGATTAAATTACATAGATTAAAAATAAACTGAAAATTAACATATATCCAATAATCATGTGCAATATGATATGCGTGAAAAGGCATATTATTTAGAAAACGTACTATAGTTAGTATGCAAATATAACAGTAAACATAAAATGTGAATAACTTATATGTGAGCGTGACTAATAAAAACAATACCCTGGATAAAGGATAATGAATGGTCACAAACTAGAATGAGCAGATTACAGACAACAGTAATTGGTCAGAGAAAAAAAACATATTTATGATTTAGATAGGTTTATGTAAAGGTCAATGTGAACTTTGTTGGGATTGGATAGTAACCTTGCTAAATACGGCAGACATGAATTTAAATACACATTTGTTTTGCACTTAACGTGGATATGTGATCTTCTCATCTTTCCCGATGTAATTGATTTGTTAAAATCACGATAAAGTGGATTATTGGTGTTGCTGGAAATATGATTGATAAATTAAAAACATTCCTTGAAGTGTCAATAAATTATTTCATTAAGAATGTTATTGTACGGAATGCCCGATGATCGGCTAATAATGATAATACATTTTTTAACTTCATAAAATCCTTTCTTTTTTAGTCGCGGAAATATTACGGAAGAGCAAGATAATATTATTGGATAAAATGTAGCTTTGAAATATGTACTAATAAAATGTGGACAAACAAGAAGGTTCCTCAACCGTCTTATGCAGTAACATAAACCTCGAGTTTTTGTGAACAAATGGTCGATGTGATCAGACTAGGTAAGTTTGTTATTCAGTAAAACACCAAGATATTGAAAACTATTACAAGTATTAATCTCCATATTTTTAATACAAACCTTTGGATAAAGTTGAGTTAATTGTGTTAAAGGTTTGTATGAGCTAAAATTAATTACTTTACATTTTGTAAGATTTAATTTTAAACTGTTGTTGACCAATCTACTATAAAATCAATTGATTCCAAAAAATACACATTATCTTTAGATGTAGAGATAACTTTATATAAAGCCATGTCATCTGCATATTTGAAAAGTACGGCAGGTCTGAGTATAATAATAAAAAAGGAGATAGGACCACACCTTGTGGAACACCTTTGTTGTTTTGAATTAAAGTGGATTGTTTACATCCAATTTGGGTGTATTATGTTCTGTTTTCAAAATAATTGGTTAGCCATTTGATTGTGTTATTAGGAGCATTGAGTCCAATAAAACGCTTAAGCAGTTTACTTCTGCATATGGTATCGAATGCGGTTTTATAATCAACAAACAAACAACTTACGAAGCCTTATTTATTGTCAAGTGATTTTGCAACATAGTTCACCAACCTGGCTACACAATCTAGTGTGAAACTTAACATGGATTATTGCTTGCTTTGGATGTAGTACTTAGTTCATTCAAAATCATAAAATTGGTCAAAAATTTTCTCTTTTTTTAGTTGTCTGTTTTTTGGGACTGAAACAATTTTAAAAGTTCTCTACAATTTTGCTTCTGTTCATAAAACTAGTTAAAATTTGCATTAGTGGAGAATATATTAAAGGTGAACATAGTTTTAGCATTTGCATACTGAGCCCATCTGGACCTGATGAAGTTGTAGATTTGGAGGTTTGTATAATCTTTTTAAGATTATATATAGATATTGTAAAATCAAGTTTATCATTGATGTTTAAGTTATCCAGTTGAACTAGTTCTACAGCATTGTTGTAAACAAAATGTACGTAAAGGGAGTTTACATCAAGTGAGGTAGTAACAGCGTTTGTTTTTCCAAAAATTTAATCAATATTATTCCATGTTTTTGGAGTTGTTGTAGGGAGAAAAGTAGAAGTTATTGACACACTTTTGAATGAAACTATTCTCATTTCTTATTTCAAGACTTAAATGTTTTACTAAGGAGCGGTTGTTAGCTTTATATGCTACCTACTTTTATCTGCATAGTCTTTTTAGCTTCCTCGATATGATGCCGGTTGGTGCTACAAGTATTTTGACTTTAAAGCAAAACTTTTCAAAATGACTTTTAATTAGCGTAACGAAACTGCTTGTGGCAGTGTTCAAGTCATTATAACTTTTTGTAATAATGCAGTGCTGCTCAAGAATATCTTCAACTCCTTTAAGTTTTGTTGTGATGACATTTCCTTTTCTTTGCTTATAATTTGATTGTTTACAGAATATAGGAATATTTGATTGTACATCCAATATTAGCATTTTTTGTTGAAGTAAAAATGTTCTATTAAAGCAAATTCTTTGAGAATTAATCATAACCGTTATAAAATTGATTAAGAAAATTGTTGTATTTTAAAGTAAAAAAACTGCTAATCAATGTAGAAACATAATTGTACGTATACCTTGTAATTTTCCGATGTTTTTGAAAATGCAGCGCAGCCATTCGAGGGCCCATGTTTGTTTTATCATAATAAAATAATACAAATTTTCACACCAATAAGGTTTAACAATAGAAAAAAACAGGACGTGACTAGACTCACAAAACCTGTCATAACACGTGATAAATTCAAATACAAAACAAAATGCGCATTAAAACAATGTCCAATAAAAAAATTATAATTAAATTCTTCAATGTTTTTGTCCACCGCAGAATACCCACTTTTCATGGATTAAGCTGTTGTGCACCCAGTCCATAACATACCACATATTGAAACAAAAAGAGAACTATTATTACAATTGGAAATCAAGGTATTAAAAATATTTACATACTCAAGGTCATTAGCATCCCAATAAACGAAAGCCAAAATGTTACAAATTACTTTAGGATGGTAGTGATCTTGAGGATTTGAGTAATGCTTATAAAGTCCCAATTTCCATTGATGGTGATATTCCTGACTGTTCATCCTGGACTAGGTGTTCCTAGGCATCTAGACTAATAACAACAGGGTCCAAGTGCAGTGGTATAACTGGGCTTCCGCTACGGCGGGTGGGTGCGAACTTACACCCAGGATACTCAAAAGGTATACGTATACCATATGTAGCTGTTGGGCTAAGGGAGATAACCCTTACAAAAAATCAGGCGGCCTCGTCAATCTTTGCAAACAGTGGCGACGTCACAAGGATGCCGTCTACCAGCCAAGAAACTTTGTTATTGTTCCATGTTTGTTACGCTCATCAAGCTATCGAAGTCCATCATTTGCTATGCCATATAAATATGGAAAATAATAAAGAGGTAACCACGTCACCAACCAAAATGAATGAAATAAATCGCTCTGCATATTAACTAACAAATGTCGTGTCCATTTCGTACGCACAAAATCGCCCCAATGTGCTTAATATGCATAAATCAACAAACACCACAATTCTTACAAATAAAAATTTATTGCAATAAATATACACCCCTAAAATAAATTGCAAAAAACAAGAATTAGACGAGTTTGATAACTGGGTAATAGCTGCCATACACAAGAATAAGACGTCACTCAAACAACACACGTGCTGGTAGAAATGCTATCCGAAGGCATATTCTGTAACATGGATGAAGCAGATGAAGGACTGGCGGTACATGTAGGATTTTCCAAAAGTTCAGACGACGACACTGTTTGTTGTTGTTCGGTTGGTTCGAGTTGGCTAGGTGAAATCTTCAAAATTATTGAATAAATAAATAAATAAACTAGTCGTGCTATACTGGACCATAGTCATTCATTCATTTTGGTTGGTCACCTCTTCATTATTTCCCATATTTATACGACATAGCAAACGATCGACTTCGATGGCTTGATAAGCGTACATCAACGTGGAAGAATAACAAAGTTTCTTGGCTAGTAGACGGCATCCTTGTGACGTCGCCACTGTTTGCAAAGATTGACGAGGCCGCCTGATTTTTCTTAAATGGCTATCTCCCTTAGCCCAAGGACTACATGTGATATACGTATACCTTTAGATACATTTTAAGTATCCTGAGTGTATGCTTGTAGCCACCTACAGTAGCAGAATCCCAGTTATACCGCTGTGTACTCGGGCCCTGCTGTTATTAGTCTACATACCTATAGGCACTTAGTCCAGGATGCACCATGTGGATGACGAACAGTCAGGAATATCACCATGAATAGAATTTGAAACTTTACAAGCATTACTCAAATCGTCAGGATCTCACTAGCATCCCAAACTGGAAAAAACGTCAACAACAACAATAGCCAATGCTAGGAGGAACCAACAGCGCCACCATATTGAACGTACCTGTTTTAAATCGTCATCAACTACCAACGCGTTGGAATGTACAAAACTCATTTCAATTTCTCGACCATTAAATCGTGTAAATTGTCGTATGGCTGCCTCGGCAAAATCCCGCGTACAGAAAGTAATTTCCAAAACAAATTGGTTTTCCGAATCCATGTGTTTCGTCATATTTTGCGTGTGTAAATAGGTCATCTTGTGTTTTTGCAATATACATATATATACTACTTTTATAAACTACTAACTAAGTTCATTTTTAAACATAATTATAGATTTTTCAAAGGTAAAATATTAGATACGTTTAAATAATAAATCCATTGGATTTGAGTCAACCAGCAGTAGTGTATAGCTGTTTCATTCTTGCTAACGAATTATTAACGGTAAATACCCTTCAAGTCTCACAAACGAACTTGAATTCATGCTATATCTAGTGTCGGTCCGAAGCCTTAGACCCTGACCTACGGGTGTTTGAACATTGGATAACCGAAAAACAATTCATCTGTACAATTTCTAGTCATTCCTTTTACCTCCAAGTGCATTTTTAGTCAATACCGAAACAACAAATGTTGGCAACAGAACCTCTTCAGTTTGCACAGCATCCTCAACTCCTATACGATTAGGTTGTCGAATGCGAATTGAACTTCGGCTAGAATACCGCTTCCTTGTTCACAGGAATTGACTAGGCGATCTTCTTTGATGTTGTTTGACGGATCCATAGGCCTAACTGGTTATATATGGTAAATGGCCATCTTAAAATACCTTTTAAGCATCTTGGGTGTATGCTAGTAGCCATTACTAAACGGGAATCCAGTGATGTGGTCACCTCTTCATTATTTCCCATATTTATACATGTAGAACGATCGATTTCGATAGCTTGACAAGCGTAGACAAACGCGGAAGAATAACAAAGTTTCTTGGCTGGTAGACGGCATCCTTGTGACGTCGCCACTGTTCGCAAAGATTGACGAGGCCGCCTGATTTTTTGTCAGGGTTATCTCCCTTAGCCCAAGGGCTACATATGGTATATGTATACCTTTAGATACCTTTTAAGTATCCTGGGTGTATGTTCGCACCCACCCGCCGTAGCGGAAGCCCAGTTATACCGCTGTGCACTCGGACCCTGCTGTTATTAGTCTACATGCCTGTTGGCACCTAGTCCAGGATGCACCACGTGGAGGACTAACAGTCAGGAATATCACCATCATTGGAAATTGAGATTTTATAAGCATTACTCAAATCCTCAGGATCATTAGCATCCCAATATGGTAAATGGCTCTCTTAAGATACCTTTTAAGCATCTTGGGTGTATGCTAGTAGCCATTCACTAAGCGGGGATCCGGTGAAAACTTAGTTATACCGCTGTGCACTCGGTTTCTGCCTGTGTGCACCACGTGGAGGACGAACAGTCAAGAATATCACCATGAATGAAATTTGAAACTTTATAAGTATTACTCGAATCGTCAGGATCTCATTAGCATCATCCTATTTTCTTTTACTATTTACTTAGCAATTGCATTAATAATTAGTGTAAATTCGTAACAAACAACTGGCAATGCATCTACTCACAGAAAGAGCAGACTGAAAACTGTCAACATCCGTTGGACGTAGGCCGGTAACAAAAACGGTGCGTGGCCGCTTGTCCAATTTAGTTTGTGTGCGCAACGGATACATACCAGCACCACCACCGCCGCCGCCAGCACCATAAGCCAAGTCGCCAGACGATAGCGCTGCCAAATCCGACGGACGAATAGTTTCCAAATCGACAAGCTGTCAAAATAATGCAACATTTCATACATATATATATGTGTGTGTGTGCTTAAGGTGAATGAAGCTGCTTGGTCAATTGTAGGTCACTGTTTCGTAACCGTTGCTAATTGATTTGTTTGGTACAACCACCCCTAAAACGATTGCTTCAAAAGACGTAACTTTAGCAAGCACATGACCTAAATTTAACTCACACTAAGTATTTAGCACATAATACTATATGATAAATAAAATTCGATTACAATATTATTTTGTTGTCTCATGTTCTCTTTGAATTACGAGACTTTGATGTTAATTTTTTCTGTAATTGTAATCTTATTGCCCCATGCTTATTTTTTTAAAGCAAAAGGGTTTTGTAATAAATAATAATTATTATTATTGATATATATATATATATATATATATTTAGTAATGAAAAAAATTATATAAATAATCAACTGGTTCATGATCAAAGAATCGGTAATATTATCAACGAAATATAATATCAAATATTAAAGAAAATACAAAGCATATCTAATTTTACTTGGCTATTAAATATCTTATTGTATAATTCACTAAATAACAACTGTGATCGCCTTTTTGTGATCACTTAGTTTGGTTGTTTTGGCATACTGTTAGTTAGATTTTTGATATAAGTCATATATAATTCATTCATTCATTTTGGTTAGTGACGTGGCGTCACCTCTTCATCAGTTCCCATATTTATACAACATGTAGAACGATCGACTTCGATGGCTTAATAAGGGTAACAAACGTGGAAGAATAACAGAGTTTCTTGGCTGGTAGACGGCATCCTTGTGACGTCGCCACTGTTCGCAAAGATTGACAAGACCACCTGATTTTTTGTCAGGGTTATCTCCCTTAGCCCAACAGCTACATATGGTATACATATATCTTTAGATACCTTTTAAGTATCTTGAGTGTATGTTCGCACCCACCCGTCGTAGCGGAAGCCCAGTTATACCGCTGTGCACTCGGACCCTGCTGTTATTAGTCTAGATGCCTAGGGGCATCTAGTCCAGGATGCACCACGTGGATGACAAACAGTCAGGAATATCACCATTATTGGAAATCGAGACTTTATAAGCATTACTCAAATCCTTGTGGATCATTAGCATCCCATCCGTGTTGGTGTGTTGGTCCGCTAATTCATTCAAGCAGCAGCAATAATAATGTACACAAACAAATTTCTATTCAGTTTTTTTTCAATGCAAACATGTATGTATAGTGTGTTGTACCTGGCGTTTCAACTCCACAATGCGCCGACGATACTGCGTGCCCTCTTCTCCTCCTCTATCCGCTAATTTGCCAATCGATTCCGATATTTGACTCAGTTCGGTTTGGATCTAAATAGGAAACAAGGTAGAAAACACGAAAATGATCATCAATTGTTCTTTCCAAGTCAACACATATACATAGACTGTGCAATATGAAAACGACAACAACGAGAAACTTCAGTGGAAGGCGTGTAGTCAGTCTATTGATTTGAAAACGGCAAAGTAATGAATTCAATAGAATAATGTATTACCCGGATGGAAAAGAAGGCCAGGCGGCAACGCAAAATTTGGACAGACATTGTAGCATGCGAACTCAGTCCTTTTATTTATGCTAAGCCCCCTCGTCCAAATGAATTATTTAAATGGGCGTTCGTTTGTTTACCCTATGCAGCCAACAGAGATCATTGGAGGGGTTTAACTCGGGGTATGTAATTAACATTTAATGTCAGCACACCTCAAGTGTTGTTCTTTGAGTACACACTACAAAAGTTGACATTTTTGCAGACGTTTTGGTTTTTTGGACTACCCTGAGTGATAATAACCGGTGGGGGATGTTCATCCCCGATGATGATGATGATGAAGTGTGCGTGCCACAAGGGTACGACGCTCGATTTAGACCAGGTGGGCATCGGGGTTCGAATCCTGCCACCGGCCCACGTTCGACTTCGCTAAAATATCGACTACTGAAAGATGCATGTTTCCTGTAAAGAATTGAAAGTAGCAAAAAATAAAATAAACAAGTAATAAATATAAGCCTTGATTAACATTGCCAAAATTCGAGTTTAACTGTTTAAAAGAAAATGGCAATATACAGTATTCTGAGTGTACACCTGCATCCACATCTGCCAAAATAAAAGACCCGTTATATTGCTATGTACTCGATCTGTGATCCAAATTAGACTAAATCCAAGATGCACTCTACATGGAAATGCGCAAAATCAAGTTTATCACCATAGTTGTTGATTTGAAGGGCGCTGGCACTCGAACCGCGAGTCGGAATTACGACACCCTCTTTATTAGTTCCAATTTCTTATAGCATCATGGATAATTCCTCTCCATTGATCACGATTTTCGGAAGCAAGCACCGATATGTCAGTCCAGCGACTTTGCCATTGTTCCCAAGATAAAGTCCCGGTCAAAATAGGGTGAAGATCGTCCCGAACAGCGTCCATCCAAGTACGTTTTGTAACCACCTTTCCTTTTCTTCCAATCGGCATTTGGACAAGCCAAAGTTACGGAACGTGAGATTGCATCGGGATTTTTACGAAGAATGTGACCAAACCAGCCCAATCTACGTTGTCGCGATACCATAATCGAAAATTAAGACTTCTTTTACATTTTCATTTCAATCAAATTTTCATCATACAGTAGGGATGTCAATGATCCTCAGGATTTGAATAATGCTAATAAACCCTCAACTTCCAATAATCGTGATATTCCTGTGGTGCATCTTGGACTAGGTACCCATAAGACTAATAACAGTAGAGACCAAGTGCACAGCAATATAACTGAGTGTCCACTTTGGCGGAATGGTGCAAGCATACACCCAGGATACTTAAAAGGTATCTTAAGACTCATGGAGATAACCCTCATCAATCTTCGCAAACAGTATCGCCGGCTTATGAAACCATCGAAGTCGATCGTTTCATATGCCGCCAACTACAATGAAAAAACGAATGAAATGAATCAATCAAACAAACAAAGAAAGCGTCAAACACCGCGCGCAACACCACCCACCTCCAAAATTTGTTTCTTGCGTTCCTGTCTAAGCGTATTGGGCAAGGCATCCAACGCAGCAGCACTAATTGTCGTACTGCCCTGTCCAACCTTCGCCAACTTCTTGTTCGACGCATCCTGATCGCGGTGCTTCTTTTCCGCTTCCATAATCGACTCCAACTCGGCCTGCAATCGTTTGGCTTCGTCGAGCAACTTTTGCTTTTCCTCTTGGCCCTTCCACTGGCGCTGTTCCAACTGATCCATGACTTGTTTCAGTTGGGTTTTCAAACGCGATATACGTTGCAAATTGGTGGCCAGCACAGCTGCATGAGCTTCTCGAGCCTAGATGGGAAAAATTAAAACATGGATACTGGTACATGATTGACTCTCCACCCTAACCGGTTCAATAGAAAAAGGAAAGTTTAAGAAAAATAAAAGTATAAATCTTATGAGTGTTCACAGGAATTGACGAAGCGATCATCTATAGAGTTGACACCGGTTTTGGGTGCATACTAGAACCCAGTCACTGAATGGGGAATCCGGTGAAAGTCCAGATATACCGCTGTACACTCGGTCCCTGCTGTTATTAGTCTAGATGTCTGTTGGTACCTAGTCCAGGATGCACCACGTGGAGGATGAAGAGTCAGGAATATCACCATCATTGGAAATTGAAACTTTATAAGTATTACTAAAATCCACAGGATCATTAATATCTTAACAGAGTTGTAAATATTATGGCAACGCTGTTATAATAACAACACTCTATGATAACGCAATACCTCTAACCTGTTTGAAATTAGACGTAAAATGTCCAGTTAGAAAGTGGATATTACTAGAAATGAGAGAGCTGATAGAGCATTGGGCTCAAATCTGGATATGAAAGGCTTGTTGAATGTTTCAAGTTAATGTCAGTACAATCAACAAACGCTTCCCTCAATTTCTGTCAATTGAAGTAATAAAAAATAAATTCAACTTCATTTCATTCATTGTGGTTCGTAATACCTCTTAATTACATTTGTACGGCAAATTAAAACGACCGATTTGGATGGCTTGATAAAAGTAACAAACGTTTCATGGCTAGTAGACGGCATCCATGTGACGGCGCCACTGTTCTCACTGTTAGTCAATGTAATCTCCCTTAACCCAAGGGCTACATATGGTATGCCTATACCTTGAGATACCTTTTAAATATTCTGTATGTATATTTGCACTCATCCACCGTAGCGGAAACCCAATTATGCCGCTGTGCATTCGGTCCCTGCTGTTATTAGTCTATATGCCTGTTGGCACCTAGTCCAAAAGTAAAAAATACAATTTCGATTTATAAACAAACGAACCTTGTCCAAAAGATTCAATTGCTCTTGGCGATGCTTCAAGGCGGCATTTTTGCGCCGTTCCCAAATAAGCGCATCGACTTCCTGTTTGTGGGCTTGCGTATATGGACTGGTGGTGGGTTTTTGGAAATGGCGAGGCGATTTCAAAAACTGGATATGCAATAAAAATGTACACACTTTCCAATAACGGAATGGAAAAATGAATCAAATTTTTGTCGCACTGACCAATATCGAAGACTTCCACTTCGTTGTTATGGCAACATTGGAGGGGGCAATGGACAAGCGCTTCTAAGTTCCGGTTAATTTTTATCAGTAAGTTTTCTTTACTATCCCTTTCATTCATTTCCTTATAGTTAGTAATGGTAGTTAGCACTGTACTATTTCTATTTTGTACAATATATTAAACAGTCAACTCCAATGGCTAAACAGACATAAATGTACAACAAAATTTCTTGGCTAGAAAAAGGTATCCTTGTGACGTTCTACTACTTGTCCCTAATTAAACGGATACAAACGTATACCTTAAAATACCTATTAAGTATCCTTGCGCCCATCCCCCAAAGCACAACCCCAGTCATACAGCTGTATACTCGGTCCCTGCTGTGTCAATATAAATACATGAGTGGAGGATCTTCGATTAAACGAAGGAAATTGCTTGATCAAATTCTAGGTTTGGCACTCGAAAGACCAGCAGAACGATTTTGGAATGGACAGTTGATAATGACAAAAGAAATGTTGTAGTAAACCGCACAACACTTGGCTAAGAACCATTCGGGAAGATCCAGCTGAAATAAATGTCTCATGAGATCAAACACAAATGTTCGAACACATTTTGTTGCCATATGTTGTTTTTAATTATGAAATCTTGTTGTTGTTTGTACTGTTATCGTTATCTTGCTACCCCATGCTTATTTTAAAGCAAAAGGGTTTTATAATAATAATAATAATAATAATAAGTATTTTGTAACCATACTTCTACAAAGTATCTAATTCAATTACCATAATTGGATATATGGTTGTTCAATTTTTCAAGAAAACCACTCAACCTTCTTAAATTACTACAAAAGCACGGATTTTGCCAAATATACATCAACCAATCACAAGACACCAACCTTGGACATAGTCGAAAGATGATTGGTGGACTTGACAAGTTCATTGCTCGAAGACATTTCGCCACTCGTCGTCGCCGTGCTGTCGTCGACAAGAGATTCGCTTTCGTCGTCGTCAGATCCAACGACGTCACCCGTTGAATTGCGTTCCAAGCGCCAACGTGACCGGCCCCCGCTATCTGCGCCCTTAGACGAAGGAGAGTCGGATGCGCACGTGTTAGACCAATCTTTGTGATTGGACAGGCTGAGCCAAGCATATGGATTTTCGGCAACTGGTTTCGGTTTGGTTCCCAAACGATCCAAAATGTTCTACATAGAGGAAAGGAAAAAGTGTTTGCATTTACAATCAATTGTTTATATGCTAATGATCTTAAAATTTTGAGTAATGCTTGAAGTCTGCATTTCTAATAAGGGTGATATTCCTGGCTGTTACCTCCATGTGGTTCATCCTAGACTAAAGGTATACGTATACCATATGTAGCCCTTAGGCTAAGGGAGATAACCCTTACAAAAAATCAAGCGGCCTCGTCAATCTTTGCAAACCGTGGCGACGTCACAAGGATGCCGTCTACCAGCCAAGAAACTTTGTTATTCTTCTACGTTTGTCACTCTTATCAAGTCAGCAAAATTGATCGTTTAATATGTCGTACAAATATGGCAAATAAGGAAGAGATGGCTGTCACCTGCCACAATAAACCATGGATGTCAGATTAATCTCCTTTAGCTCAACGGCTACATATGGTTTACATATACTTCAAAATACAATTTAAGTGTACATGTTTGCACCCATCCACCAAGGTAAAAGCCTAGCTATACCGCTGTATACTCGATCCCCAATTTGTATTATTCCGAGGATACACCATATGAATGTGTAGAAACTAGATTATTAACATTATTAAGAATTAAAACTTCACAAGCGTTACTCAAATCCAATAATAAAAATGTAATCATCGAAATGGTTCAATAAGACATAATTAATTAATATTTCTCATAATGGGTGAATAAAAACAAGAAACGATAAAATTTAGAAAATACACCACTAATACAACATAAATCAATAAACATAAACTTGAAAATCAATACAAACGATTTTAACAAAAAAACATGTATACTTATCAAAATATCTAATAAATTCATAAATTCAAATCTGTTTTCAACATCCACGTGACTGCGAAAATTAATCAATTAGCTGTCCAACTTCATCAACATTATAATAATAATTATTATTGTTACGTGTTAATACACTTGAGTAGAAATAAATTAATTTGGTATATTGGAGAATGACAACAGCATACGCCATTAATATATTTGTTAGAACTGTCATGTTGCGAACAGTGAGGTCACAAGGACACTATCAACCAATCAAAAAAGGCGTTATACTTTAACGTGTGTTATACTCATCAAGCCATCGAAGTCGATCGTTTAGTATGCTGTACAAATGTAGAAATAATGAAAAAATGACTAGGTCACCAGATACAATGAGTGTATGTAGTCCAATCCGAGATACGAGACAGAAAAACGATCGAATTATCGCTCTGTGACCCTTCAATTGCGTCATAAGAAAGATACCGTTTACTGATTAAGAAATTTCAGTATTTTTTTACGTTTGTCACACATACATTCGTTTGGTTGATGCCGTAGTCATCTCTTTCTTGTTTCTATATTTGTACGGCATATAAAACGATCGACTTCGAGGACTTGATAAGCGAAACAAACGTAGAAGAATAACAAAGGTTATTGGCTGGTAGACGGCATCCTTGTGATGGCGTTATGGCTCATAAGGATTCTTGAACACATAGAATATTAACATTATGACGGTTAGACTCAGCAGCAACACAATCTTGCGCAGCCAATGTTGACAATGAGCGCACGTTCCATGAGCTAACGTTAAGCGGACATTTTGATTTTAATGGGTAAATCCTAGATTTAATAACCGGTGCATTATCGCGAGTAATATTCAGAGCAGGCAGTAGCGTCGCGAGTCACATTCTGCCTTGTTTGAGCTCTGAAAATGGTGTTTTTTTGAATTTGGTCATCAGTATCTGCCCTGTTGACCACGGCCTTTAATTGATTTTTGTAAGAGTTTCGACGGCGAGTATATAGACCAGTTAGCCGCGGCCAGCCATTCTGGTGAGAAGACGAGCAACTTTTAAACCACCTTTTCTAGGCCCCTCTCCGAGTGGAGCAAGCAGTGCTGTCCCTAAATAGGGCTGCTTGGTGACACCGATAACCGTTGTCGCCTTCTTGTCAACGCGTTAACGACCTTAACGCCTGAGAATCCGTTTGGTCCACGGCTGTCTATTTGGCACAGCCTTATTCACAACTAACCCCTTCATTGCTAAAGGTCATTCCACAGGTAGCGGACCTGTTTACGCGCTAAGTAGGGGTCGGTCTCTCCTCTTAACGAGGTTGCTTGATTTTTCTGTCAGGGTTATCTCCCTTAATCCAACGGCTACATATGGAATATATATACCTTAGGATATCTATCAACTACACTAAGCGTATCCTCTACGTGGTGCATCCTGGGCTAAGTGGCCATAGGCATCTGAGCCAATAACGGCAGGAATCGAATGCGCAATGGTATAACTGGACTTTCATCAGACTCCCGCTCAGAAAATGCGTACTAATAAATACTCCAGATACTTCAAAGGTATTTCAAAATACCCATTCACCACCACCATATGTAATCGGTCAGACTCGTGGATCCGTCAAACAGGGTCAACACCCCACCCACCCCCAATTCGGCTAGGCTAATCCTTCATTTATCCTCCAACCAAGTTGAATTCGAATCCGACAACTTAGTCGTATCAAAATTCAAGATGCTATGTGAACTTGGAACTAATGACGAGGTGGCTCTGGTGCTACCAACGTTTGTTGTTGTAAAATGAAAAAGATGTCATGGAGGAGGTTGACATACAAAAATAAACAAATCCAATTCACTCACCCGAGCCTGATGATGACTGCGTCCTTTGAAATTGCGCTGCTTATAATTGGCATTAGTTGTACCCCGAAACCAAGTCGTAATTCGTATAAACCGATTTGAAAACATGGGTGTCGGACTGCGGAATGCTTTTTCCGCTTCCTCGGGGCTCGAAAATTCCACCATAGCCGTGTCGGACAAGCCCAAGTATCGGGGAACAACGTCAATCACGTTGCCAAACTGGACAAAATGCTTGTGAATCTTTTCCGCGTCATTCATGCGCCAAGGAATGCGCCGAATGTACAACTTGGTTCGCGACTCGCCTCCATTGTCGGCATTGGCTTCCGATTGACCGTCGTGAAGATTAATCAAATTGCCGGTATTTACAAATGACTTGATGTCGGTCACGGATTCGCCAATGGGACTGGGTGTGTACGACAGAGAAACAGGATCGTTGGACGTCAGCCAGTCCGATTCTTGAGTCGATTCGGCAGGGTTTAATCCGTTCAGGGCAAGCGAAATGTGCGGACGATCGGGTTCGTAGGCGGGTGGAGCTATTATGCTACCGTCGCACATATTTTCGACCATAGGAATGGGAACGATGTTTTTGCTAATTTGTGACGATGCGTAGCGGTGATTGGAATCGAAGTAATTCGTGTTGGAAGGCCAAGTAGTGGCAGTCGTTGTTGTGGTCGACAAGAGGGCAAGTTGTTGCTGTTGTTGATTAGTATTCGTCATCAAATGCATGTGGGAATCCATGAGATGAGTTTGGCTTTGAACTGGAAAACAAAAGTTACTTTTTAGTAATTTGCATGTTGACAACTACAATAGTATGACAAGGAAGTTCCTGTGAAGTTCCGTGATTCCTAAATGTTGATAACCTTTATCAAGTTATGTCAAATGTGAAATTGAAATGGCGATATTCCTGACTGTTCGTCCTCCACGTGCTGCATCCTGGACTAGGTTCCAATACGCATCTAGACTAATAACAGCAGGAACCGAGTGCACAGCGATATAACGGCGCGTAGGTGTGAGCATGCATCCAGGATACTTAAAAGATATCTAAAGGTATACGTATACCAAATGTAGCCCTTGGGCTAAGGGAGATAGCCCTTACAAAAAACCAGGCGGTCTCGTTAATCTTTGCAAACAGTGGCGATGTCACAAGGATGCTGTCTACCAGCCAATAAATTGGGTCATTCTTCTACGTTGGGCTTATCAAGCCATCGAAGTCAACCGTTTGCTATGCCGTATGAATATGGAAAATGAATGACGAGGTCACCAACATCACCAACCAAAATGAATGAAATGGAAAAAACATGCATATGCGCTTACTTGGAGTTGGCCTATAGACGGGTATAATAGAAGCAGCATTCAAATTGGGAATTGCATGATGCAACGAAGAGTTGGACAAAACAGCAGCTACAACTGACTGGGGCTGTGCCGACGGCGGCTTGTGCAGCACATCCGACCCTCTGCTTGTCATCAAATTGTTTGCATTGATCAAGGACGATGCCAGTTGGGAAATAGCAACCGAAGCGGTTTTCGAAGGCGATATGACCAAGGTGTTGAGTCCATGATCGAAAAGACACTTGTCGCCGTACGTACAAAAACCCTTCTCCTCCAACGACCGACAAGGCAACCGATATTTGGATCGAAACGTCGACTTGTTCGTTGAATGATAATCATTTTTATCACGCGATCTGAAATAATCGCGGTTGTTGCCTCTCCGTGAATCAAAATTGCGGTGCTTGTTACGACGTCCTTTATAATATATATATATATATATATATATATATATATATATATATATATATATTCAAAAAGCTCTGCAATAATATTTCTTTAGATAGCTTTTGTTAAACTACTAAATAGTGACATTCTCCTAACCATAAAATCGTAAATATCATTCTTGGGGCTTTTGATAACTTTACTAAAATATTGCCCGTAATAAGATTCCAATCTATGTCGCATACAGTAGTAAACCAATAGTCTGATGCCTTAACCATTCGATAATCCTAATAAATAAATTACGCAAGGGGCTGCTTTAGATTAAAAACCAACAATCTGTGTAATCACGTATCACGCATCAGTATCTTTACTTTAGTGACGTAGTCACCTCTTTGTTATTTCTATTTGTACAACATATACAACATATCTAACGGCTTCCCAAACATAACAAACGTAGGAGAATAATGAGGCTGATAAACATCCTTGTAACACTGTTCGTAAAGATTGACGGGATCACCTGACTTTTTTCGGGGTTATCTCCCTTAGCCCAAGAGCTACATATGGCATGCATATACCCTAAGATATATTTTTAAGTACTTTGGATATTATTACAACCATCCACCAAAACTGAAACCGTTATACCACTATGCACTCAATCCCTGTTGAGTTAAGGTACACGTAGTCCAGGATGCAGCACGTAGAGGTGACTGTCAGAAACATCATTGTTGGAAATTGAGATTTTATAAGCATTACTCAAATACTCAGGATCATAAGCATAATGCACATTTGTTGAACTATGATTACACTTTTTCAATTATCAATTATCAGTGAATATAAATAATGCTACAAAATTGACCAACACTTATACGTTATCTCTAGTTTTGATTATGATAATACTCCTGAATTCGTACCTTATATGGTCCATTCTGTAACCTATAATTTTAAAAGAAAATAGACAAAAGTGACTTACAATTACGGTGTCGTGTAATCAAAACATCATAATAAAAAGCCCTTATAATATTAAAACAAAAAATAGACACTATTGAATATACCACATTTGTTGTTATTTTCAACCTACACCTAATCATTACTCATAAAATAATTAACCTATACCCTACATCCATAAAATATTTTATAACTTAACAAATACTTTTATGTAAAATTAAAAATGTAATAAATTTAGACTAATCAATAATCTCAATTTTACTAGTAAAATACAATAAAAATTAATACTACGATCTCACGTTCCCAAAACTATAAAAACCCAATAAGCCTAAAAAACAAGTGGGTTAATGACTAATGATGTGTAAAAACAGGTTTAAAATATGGATGAACGAGAGCATTTAATTACAAACCTCCATTATCTTCTTCATTCTTCTTGTGCGTATCGGAACGACTGTCAGGATCACGATCTCGGCTAGATCTTGGCTTATTTGCATGTAAGTCACTATACTGTGAGTGAGGAGAACGGGAACGATTTGGAAGAGTAGTCTTTGAATCAGGTGAATGTTTGCGCTTTTGTTTGGAACTGTGGCTATCAGATGAATCTAGACCACTTGCAGCAGATGACGGACGCTTTCTTTCATTTAAATTATCATCTGTAGTACTTTTTTCACCATCATCTTTGGAAGTTACGTTTGAAGATGAAGCTTTAGATGTTTCAGTACTTATATAAGACTTCGTTTTCAAGACATTGAATAAATCATTGACAAAAGAAGAAGTATTTTCGCGCAAAAACACTTCAAGTTGCTCTATACATATTTCTTTTAACTCGCTGTCCTGTTTATCTTTCTTCAACAAAGCAATGACATATTGGGAAAGTGTAACCGGATCAGCAACACATCTGAAACAATCAATTATATATTCAACAATTTAGAAGATTTAAAAATTATCACATAATGCAATTACATATATGAGCTAGTGTGTTTGATTAAGCATATTTTGTTTCCAATAGTAGTGCAATGGCTCAATAGTGAGAATGGGTATCTGGATCAAGATATATAGTCTCGATATCTCCAGCATTGCCAGATATAAACTTAAACATTCTAACAAAAACCCATTATTATTAATATTATTTGAATGTAAAAAAACCATTGATTTAATTTGATTTAATCTCACTTAATAAATAGCTTAACATCTCATATTAGTACTGAAATGGGAATTCATGCAGTTTATCAAGGTAGTCTAGCGGTACCGCATTCAACTCGAACCTGGGTGGGCATTGGTTCGAATCCCACTGCCGGCACTAAATGCGGGGCCAAGTTTCATTTGGCTAAAATGTTTCCCGTAAAATATTTAAAGTAAATAATAATAATAATAATAAACAAAATGAAATCAACTCCAATAAAGCAACAATAAAATCAGAAAATTACTTACTTTCAAGTTAAGTACAAAAACAGGTGTCATTACTATTGTAATCAACAGTCATTCCCATTAAACTTGATGGAATTTTAATTTCAAAGTAGTATTTTTATACTGATTATTCAAACTTGATCTCACAAACATGTATCTTAACTAAAATGTAAATTATGTAAGAAAGACTGCACCACCAAAACTACTGATGACTTTGGAACTGTAATATAGCTGAATTGCCCAAGCCTGAACAGGAGATTGCTCAAATCTAATGTTTGGATGAGGCGCGCATCACGCCACACGTCCATTAGAGCGTTATTCATCCTTTTCTCCTTTATTTTTTTAAATTATTGCAGTGCTTTTGCATTGTAATATGCAATTTGTTTTATTACTATTTTTATATATTCATAACTTTTGCATGTTTTCTATAATTGTTAACTTCCACTATCTACCCTGATTTTATCTTAATTTTAAATTTTTTCTGTGACTAATCCCTCATTACATCACCATCTATTTGATATTTCCCCTAAAAATTTGAGAACCGAGTACCAAAAGGCCTTTCGGCCTACTCAACTCGTGTACAATCTTCAATCATTCCCAAGAACAAAACTCTTACGATTAAGTTACACTAGATATCCCCTTAAATTAAAAAATATCATCATCATTTTCATCATCGGGGATATACATTCCCCCACCGGCTGTTATCGCCCAGGATAGTTCAAATTCCAAAAATGGCTGCAAAAACACCAACTTGTGCAATCTGCACTTAATGAAATAAATACAAAAATTGCACTTACAAAAACTATTTTAAAATAAATAGTTTTATACAAAAACTAGTATTACTTTTACTTAATTTATCAAATAAAATTAGGTTGAAATACTGTTTTGACTCATTATTAAAACAGATTTCTCAACTTAAACTTTCAAAAATTGCATTTGCACCTTTAAATTGTAATTAATAAAGCATTATAAAGTTTAATCTCAAAACCAAAAATAAAACAAACCATTTATTTTTTACAGTAGTTTAAGTATAAATTTCACTACAATAAGAACCTCTGTATCCTGGTCATACTAAGAGTTTAATATAAGTTTAATACAAGTTATATAACTGGTTACTAAAATAAATTAAAAATCACTTCAAAATAAAATACATAAATATACGTTGCATATAAAAGATTTTGAAAACTTACAACGGTTTCAATTTATTGTAAAGCCAAACCTCAAGTTGCCTAAAGTCCGCTATCATCACGAGGAATAACGCCAAAACACAGTCCAAACGATCTTATACTAATAAAATACATTAAAACAAAAAATTAATTTTTAAAATATTTTTTAAATTTTAAATTATTATTTTAAATAATTTATTATTTATTTTATTATTTTTTTAATTTAATTTAATTATTTTTATTTAATTAACATATGTCAAAATTATTTTAACAACACAATATTATATGATATAAACTAATTAAAAGAATTTTAAAACAAATTATTATTATTATTATTATTATTTAGTTTTAAAGCATAAAACAATTTAAAATTTAATAATTTTATTATCAAATTATGATAATTTTTAATTACCGGTATTAAAATGCCGGTAGTAAATTTAAAAAATAATAATTAATAAATTACCCGATTTGAACTTAATCATAATGTGTTTTATTTTTTTATCAAACTTTACGTTTTGTGGGGATTGTTTTTTATGCAAATTCAATTATTTAATTTGTACTTATAATTATTTGGATTAATATAAAAGTATATTTTATTAAAAATAATTTTTTATTTTAGATAATTTTTTACGTTTTTGTAACTACTTTAATCACCATATTTTCAATAAAATATTTAATTTAAACGTTGTACTATAATTAATTAAAGTAGGAAGTTACAATTAAGTGTTAATGTTGACAAAAATGGTTAAAATGCTGATTGTTTAACTGGGTAGACATAAATTTAAATTTTAACACCGACACTAAACGCGGCCTTTTGTTTAAAGTTTTTCTAAATTTTCATTTGCCAAAAATTTAGCAGGGAACAATTAAACAAATACATGGTTTAACAAAATGTTTTTAAGTTTACTAATTTTCTATTACTCAAATAACTAGTTAAACCTCAAATGTGAAAATTATTTATAAACAATTAAATTACTAACCATTTCCTCCAACACAAATAATAAATTAAATAATGTATAAAAATGGAGAAAACTAACACAACTTTGTAAAAGCTTGTGGTATTTCAAATCAATTGGATCATGTAAACGAATTTTTGTTTCATCTTTTAAATAATATTGTGAAAGAATTTAAAAAGGTAAATATTTTTGTTGCACATTTAGTTTTTTCCCTTTGATTATTACAAAAAACATTATTGCAGCAACTAAGTAACATGTAGTTACTACAAGGAAAGCCATTTATTTACTTGTTAAAAGTAGATTTGGTTTTACAATTAACTACAAAAACGCTGTTGCAAATATTTTATAGCTTGCTGTTTTAAGGCTTAAAAGCTCAAAACATTTTTTTAAATTTGCAAATACACATTTATTTTTTTGTTTAACTAAAACAGTTTACTTAGCTTACTTAAAATCTTCAACTTCAAACTACTAAATTTTAGTATTGAGCAAACTTATGTACAGTATGTTTGTCCTTTTACAAAACATGGAACTGATTATTTCTCTTCCCTTTATTGATTTTTTTAATATTTTATAATTAATTTTATTTATCTAATCTTTTTTAAATAACAATTTTTCATCTTATGTTCCCTTTTATGTGTGTACAAAAGCAAAGAGTTGGGCTTACTTCCGACTTTTGTACAAAAATTTTTAAAACTTTAACTTGTTTTTAAAACTACACAAGTTGAAACTCCTTGTACGTAAAAAGTACAAAACAATTTTATTTACATAGTATAAACATTATTAAAACATCCGTTAAATTACATATTTTATTTTGCTTTTTTTATACTAAACCTAAATATCTGTGATACATTATTCGTTATCTACAGCACAATAAGGCGTACTACGCCGGAATAAATTCACAAACTAATTAAAACGTTTAAGGATTACCAACTCTATAAGCTTTGTTACAAAGCAAAATGTAATAAAAATTTTCTTACAAGTAATAAAAACATATATTCCTGTGTTTGGAGTCTGTCATTTGTTTAGCAATTATTTTAAGTTAGCGTTTAATGCTCTTATTATTTTAATTTCACTTTTTAAACCCTTGCGCAATTTTAGAATTACGCGCATTTATCCCATGCTACTGAAAAACTGTGTTCATGCAATAGCTCCAGTTATCAATTATATTTTTTAATATTCCTTGGCTAATAAAAAAGTACCCTCTGTCTGGAAGTTAACATACATAAGACCTATCTATAAGTCTGGTGCTAGAGATAATCCAGAAAGTTATAGATTGATTAGTATCTTTCTAGCCCTTAGCAAAATATTGAAGAGGATCATCAAAGAACATTTGATTCAGTACCTACTATCCAGTAATATTATCAATCCTGTTCAACATTGATTTTTGTCACAGAGATCCTGTCTCTATAATTTACTAGATTTCACTATCAGTTTCACTATATTTTTTGAGTTTTGCCCATCTATTGAGGCGATTTATTTCAATTTTTCAAAAACATTTAATAAAGTGTCGTACTCATTACTTTTGGCCAAACTTAAAGCATATGGTATTGCTGATTCAGTTTTTAGCTGAATTAAGGATCTTTTATTTGATCGTAGTTTTAATGTTAGATTAGGTAATACCCTCTCGTCTCCTAGTGGGATAACATCAGGTGTACCGCAAGGCTAGGTACTAAGTCTATTATTATTTTTAATATTTATTAATGACATACCATCAGTAGTTCGCTCAAACATCCTTCTTTATGCAGATCATGTTAAGATATGGGGATCCAATCCTGAACTACTACAACAGGACATTAATAATATACATGATTAGTCAGTTAGAAACATGTTTCCGTTAAATTTTACTAAATGTAAGCACATTTAGGAGTTCTTTTTACTCTCTTCCTTAAATTTTTTTTTCAGTATAAAAGAACTGCTTAAATAGATTTTAAACTAGCTAAATTTTTGTACATAATCTGGGACCCATACCTAATAAATGTTTACGTTTAATTTTTATGTTGTATGTCAAACCACATACAGAATATTGCATACAGGTATCTGCTCCTATTTTAAAAGGTGACATACAACGTCTAAAAAAAATATAAAGGTTTTTAGCTAATTTTCTTAGTAGTCTAAAGGGCAAACCTTACCATGACAGATTTAAATTTTTTAAATTATTCCCCTTAAGTGCTTGAAGACTTTGAGGTGATTTAATTTTAGTTTGCCAGCTACTAAGAACAAATTGATTAACCAATTATTTTGATATTGCGTTTAGTCATTTAAGAGGTCATAAGCATAAACTCAACAAACCTAGAGCTGTGACTTGTCTTAGATAGCACCAGTTCACGCATAGGGCAGTCTCTGTCTGGAACAAACTCTCCGAGTATGTTATTTTAGCACCAACCCAGGATTTATTCAAATCTCATTGCGACAAATCTATCCTCCTAAATTTTATTTAATTTCTATACCTGTTTTTCTGTTTTCTATCCAGATTTATTTTGTATTTTTATTACTATATTCTGTGTTGTCAAAAAATATATTAATACTTTTAAATATACTGAAAACCAAGAATCAAAAAGAATATTTCTTTTCCTACATACTTCATGTACTGTCCTGTTCCTGTTCAATAATCTTTGAATGTCTTTTTCTAAATACTGATTTGGTTGCTATGCAATTGCAGGATTTAAAATTGTTATTTTGTGAATTTAATGTCATTTTTTTATTTTTAAAATCGTGTTATATATATATATACATAGCCATTTCAACAATTCTCGTAAAAATTTTATAAGAGTATCAAATTTAAATTAATTCGTTATGTCCGATTGCTTTTTCGTAAAAATAAATATAAATAATTAAAAATAATGTAAAGTACTTTATAGTTCCTTTATATTTACTTTGAAATATTTATTTTAAAATATTGAGTCAGGGCAAAAAGCATATTTTGTGTTTAGTTTGTTTTTCAATATGAAATGAAACAAGAATATATCAACACTCATCGATAACATTCTTAGTGAATTGACTCCAGTTTGCAGGCTACATAGCCTTGTTTCGCTAAACGCAAGATGGGGGCGGTTTGGATATGACAAGCGGCGTTGCTTGTCGTCGAAGGTTGCGTTTATTGTCGACCTAGTCGTAGCTTCCTCCCAATACCTTACGTTTGTACTGATTACGTTTAGTAATAAATAAGAACGCAAAGACGGGATCAGGAAACGTTTATTGCCAATAACAGGATCAGATTGTGGGAAGGACCAAGATGGAAACCAAAATGGAACGGAGTAACAAGAGGAAACGGAAGTTGTTAATGGCGTGGGAACGGTTGTTTTTATAGCCGTTCCCACTGGTATGTACCATTGATACATTCAAACAAAATTGTCAATATTCGAAGAATATTAATTGCCAAAAATTAAATGTTAATTTTTGATGAAATAAAATAATATTATTTGGGACTTTGAATTATCTTCGTTGATTTTTACCGCTACAATTCCAAAACGCCTGGATCAGGTTACTCAAAAGAAAGGCGATCGTATAGATTATTAAATTTTATTGAACTTTGTAATGCATTTCATTATTTGGTAACTAAAAAAATTGAATCTGATCCGTTTTTTGATTTTGCACCAGTTAATATTTTTTATTACTTACATATATATATATATATATATATATATATATATATAAATACCCTTTTGCTTTAAAAATAAGCATGGGGCAATAAGACAACAAGTACAGCAAAAACAACAACAACAACAAAGTCACGTTAGCATTAAAGATTTTGCAAATCGAAGATTGAGTTTCTTTTTGATTTTCACTCAACCCTGTCATTTGTATAACTCTGTCATCCAGATACATGCGATCACTTTTTTGCAGTTGTTTGCCGGGAGTGGCCTCCTTTTATTGTTTCCGTAACAGTATGAATGCTAAGGACTGACTAAATTGAATTATTTGTGATTTAAACTAGGCGGAGTAATATATATATATATATATATATATATATATACTTATTTAATTATTTTATAGTATTGTATATTTTATAATTAAAGTGACCTTTTTCTTGTACGTGATGTAGTTACTAGAGCTATTTTAGTTAAATAATCACTTTTTTCAATAATTGTTGTGAGAGAGTATATATATATATATATATATATATATATATATATATATATATATATATAGAGAGAGAGAGAGAGAGAGAGAGATAGTGACATAAGTGAATCTAATGTTGACCTACTATGATATTGAAATATATGTAGCGCTTGTTACTTATCTTAGACATATCTAACGCTTTTTAATAAGTACCTTAGATAATACTTTTCTAATATATATATACATTTTATATTATTCGCAAAAAAATTCTTAATATAATACACAATAACATTCGTTTTAGCAATAAAGAGCAATACCACCATTATGAAAACTTAAAAACAAACACAGATAATTAATTTTTAAAAATAGTTTTATCCACTAAAATACATTAATATACAAAATAAAGGTAACAAACTTAATAATGTCACTAATTTAAGTGATATTCACGCTTTTGTTCAACCTCTGTCAGCCGCTTGGGGTAGGAATCTATCAACGTACCAATAGTCCTTTGAAATGCAATTTTTTACAACATTATTAATTTTCGCTTCCAATGATACGTCAGTTTTCATGCGGTTTACCTCACGTTTTAAAATACTAAAAAAGTTTTCAATTATATTGAAGTCTGGACTGTATGGAGGAAGTTGAATAAAAGTAAGCTTTTTACTTTTCAAAGCTTTTGTGGTCTAAATAAGGAAAACGTATAGTAAAGTGTAAGTTATGTTATGTTAAAATAAACATTACCACTTTTAAAGTATGCACAGGAGCATCGTTTTAAATAATTGTTAATCGTCCTGTAGCATTTCTAAACAGCTCACTATAAAACAATTCTCTGAATATTTGTACAAATTCAGTGCAGTTTAAATTGCCACTAGTACGCATCCATTTTGGAGATTGATTGTACTTAATTGCAAAATATCTTTTGACACATGAAGGATGTGCAACTTTTATAACAGTACAAGTATGGTTGAGTGGAAAATTTGGACTATAAATAACCTTTGAATATTCAGTCCATGGTTTGTAGGATAGTATACACTCATCTGTGAAGTATATTGATCTCAAAAATGACGATGGATAATGTTCGTACTTTTTAGCAAACTCCACTCGTTGTAATCTATAGGCACGACTAAGTGGAGGTTTCTTAACAGCCGCTTTAAGAATGAAGCCTTCAGATTTCATCCTCCTTCTTACAATCGAATAAGAAAAATCTTCAATAATTTTTTGGAAAAAAAATTGTTTTAAAATTCTTTATATTAAAATACTTTTAAAATAAATTATTTATTGACTATTTAAAAATACAATGCAAATTTGTATGAACAGTAATTTCATTTTAAAAATTATTATTTTTAAAAATAAAAAGAATATAAAATTAAAATATATTTTTTAATAATTATTTTTGTAAATAAATTACATATATTTATATTTAATAAATTTTAACTAGAAAAAGTTAAAGTTTAGGCATCGCATTACCAGCGTATCAAGGTATATATTTATAGAAAAATGTAGCGCATCAATCAAATCTTTATAATGTGTAAAAAAAATTTGTTATTTTAAAAATTTACATTAATTTATTTTACAAAAAAATTTTTTTTTAAATGGACTGGAATGAAATACGTTGCCTACTGTATATATATTATATATAAATTATTTTAGATCTGGTTCTTTTTCAGATTTTAAATTTCTTTATTAAATTGATTAAAAAATTCTTCACAAGGCCTATTTATAAATCAGACAGCATTTTGATTCTAAATAACTATAAACCAATTGACATTTTGTTTATTTTTAGAAAATACTCAAAATAATCATCAAGGTACGTCTGGTTAATTTTGTAGTTAACAGAAATGTGACCAATTCAACACAATTTGCGTCAGAATCTTTTAAAAATTACAAACAGACTTACTAATCTTTTGCCATCATTAATTGTCCATTTTAAAACGTACAATTTGAGCAAGTAATTTTCTTTGCACAAAAACAGGCCGTCACTACATTGAACTTAGCTTGGTCGTAATATTTGTGTTCATGTATATTTGTGTTTGTGTAAGTTTGTGAGTTGTACTAACTTAAACGTCATCTGTTCCCCCTTTTTTGTATATATACATATATACTAAAATGTCATATGCTTGTGACTGACAAGAATATACTCAATGAATTCATCTCACAGTTTACGTCTTTTCATATTTTTATTATAAAGAGAACCCAATGCTTCCAAAAAGTAATAATTAGCCTTTAAATAATTAATTTTTAGCAGTTGTTGGTTTTAATAAATTAAATTTATTATGAGAGGAAGAACAAACATGGTTTAGGAATTGAAATTAAGTTGTACCAAACACTTAATGATTTTTTTATGTTTAACAGCAAAACGCTTTCTAGCAAGTACCAAGATGGCATAAGTACTTAAGGCCTTGGCAATTATTCACAATGGAATAAATACAACTTTGGATCTTACTGCTAACATCGTATACAGACTATCGCTTGGCTGTGCTAAATGTTTACTGGCGTAGCAAATACATTTCTCTGTGTAAGGGTTTGTATTTATTGTAAGTAGTGAAACTCATACACAATTTGACCAAGTAATTTGCTTTGTCTAATTAAAGATTTTGAAAATCAAACATTGAGCTTTTTTTCGGCTTTCACTCATCCTTTTCATCTGGGTACTGCTGTCACTTCTTTGACGCTGTTGGCCGGAATGGCGTTTTTTAATGGTTTTGGTAGCCAGATTGCTAAAATTGTGCTCAAACCCACCTCCTTTATCTAGGATTAATTCATTTTTAATCTTGTTAAGCGGTGTTAATAGTCAACGTTTTAACAAATACTGCCAAAGTATTATCGAAGGTATATATTAATAACAGTTGGATATACCTAAAATAATTACCAAGTGTAAGCACAATAAATGGTACTTTAATTTTCTATTCGGTTTTGTTAACCATAGTAACTGTTTTGTTTTAATTTGTAAATTATAAACAATTAATAAAATTTTATCGTATAATTTTTGTGTTTATTCACTTTTTTACTATTTTCAATTTGCATTAACCATTAGACATACAGATTAAATGATAAAAATCACAAAGAGGTGTCAATAGAACGCTTTATACTAATCACTATCTTGATTATTTGCACAGTATTTTAAATTACAAATATTTGAAATATGTTATTATTCAATTTTTTTTATAAACAAACATACATATGCATTGGACATCCTCCACATATCATTTCAAAAGTCAAAAATTGCTTTTATCAAAATGTTCACTCAATTTTTGTTTATTATTTGACCATGTCATAATTTTGACACAAAATAGCAACATACAAATAGTGGAAAATAAATTGTCAATATCATTTTTAACACAGCGTTTTTATTTATAGTTGTAAATAATACTTTTTGTTAATTTTGCATTTAAATTAATTAACTGGGTTGCGAATGAAATCAAGAAGCCTATGTAATTTAATCTTATTTTACTCGTTTATTGATTTATTTTTGGACTGATGTTACATACTGCTAATTGTATTGCATTTTTATAATTGTACATATATTTTGTGTGCTGAAAGCTACTTCTACTGAAGTATCTAAGCCAATAACCATAAATAATAATATTAATAATAAACCTGGTTTTTTACTACTTGTGAATGTTTGGAGACAAGAAACGTGCATCATTCAACAGTGGACATTTTAGGAGAAGTTGAATGTGGGCTCTCATTTAATGAGTCGGTGGTGGGATTTCAATCATAAGCACAATAAACTGATAACATATAAAAAACAAGCATTAAGTATGCAATACATATAGGGTTTTTTTTGTTCTGGAGAACTTGAAAAAACAAGATTGTTCTAGTAGAATTGTATATTAAATTTCTAGTATTGAAGATTTTATGTATAAACGAATTCAGCTTCTCCTTGGATTTCACGCCTTGTTCTCTTATCGGAATTGTGTTGTTTTTATTTATTTGTTTTAATTGTTGTTTCTTTGGAATTGTATTTTTTGAAGACGTTGCTAACCTCCTCCTTTCTCAACCAGATTTAGAACCGGCCACGGTAAATTTTCAAGTATTAAAAAATCACTGATTGAATGGTCCAAATTATTATACAATAATCACTTGGTAATATTAAATTATATTTATAAAGTGGTTACACGATTAGAAAATATTTGTTACACTCAAATTTTCATTTATAATATAATAGTAGTAGTAATAATAATAATAGTAATAATAATAATAACTCCGCCTAGTTTGGATTAGAAATGATTCAATCTAGCCAGTCCCAAGCCTGGATAAAGGAGAAGGGTTTAAGCGCAAGGTTGGCAACCTGGCTTCTGTAAAAATTTATACTGCTGCAAAAACAATAAAAGGTGACGTCATTCCGGCAAACAACAACGTTTCTGGATGGCAAAGTTACCAGATGACAAGGTTGAGTAAAAGCCGAAAAGAAAGCGCAATCTTTGATTTGCAGAATATTTAATGCCAACGAGACTTTGTTATTGTTGTTGTTGTTTTGCTGTAATTGTTGTCTTATTGCCCCATGCTTATTCTTAAAGCAAAAGGGTTTTGTATAATATATATAATATATAATAAATAATAATGATAGTAATAATGATTATTATTATAGTAATAATAATAGTAGTAATAATAATAATAATAATAATGATAGTAATAATAATTATTATTACAGTAATAATAATAGTAATAATAATAGTAGTAGTAGTAATAATACTAATAATTATTATTATTTTTGTTATTATTATAGCAATAATAATAGTAATAATAATAATAGTAGTAGTGGTAGTAGTAATAATAATAATAATAGTAATAATAATAATAATAATAATAATAATGGTAATAATAATAATAATAACTAAGAAACTTTTCTATTTTTTACATTCCTTATGCTTAAGAAACTATCAGACTCCATTTTTTAATATACCGTACAAATATAGAAATAGGTATAAATTTTTTAAATTAGCCTTAGTTCTAACGGAGTTTTTCTGAACAACAATGCAATTTACATTGTTTATTTAATACATTCCATGTTACAAACACCATTTTAAGAGAATGATGTTAGAAATCTTTGAAAAAGGACACATGAAATTATAACATTAAAACAGCAGAAGCAACATTTTATCAACTACAGCAATCATCAGTTTCCCTGCATGTACATGTAACAAATATATCAACTGGGCGATTTGTTGTTTGAAACATCGAATTCCCTTTAAGCAACATTTTTAGCTGGATCAAGGGAAAAGTTTTTTTATTGTTGTTTTAAGCCTGATGTTAAGAGAATTCATAATATCATCCCCCATTGAATGGCAATTCTGAGTAAACCGGATTCTCTTTATCTAAGTTTTGTGCATTTTAAAAATATTTTTTGCAAAAATTAACACGTCAAAATAATATTGAAAAATTATTAAACAACAATTTGTAATAATAATAATAGTGGTCGATAGTCAAACTCCAGTTATAAAAGATTGTAATACATTTTTAAACTACTTATTAGTAGTTAAAAGTATAATAAAAATTTAATCAATATGTCCAATGCAGGATAGATAAAATACATTTAAAACACCTTTCATCATCAATTACAATTTTTCATATTTAATAAAATCGATAATCAACTATTAATTATATTAGATAATAAACGTTATTTCATTAACATAGTCAAATAAATAATTATTATGATATATGTGGAATAATAATTTAATAAACGTTAGGAAATATTGATTTATAACTATTACCTACTTAAATAAATTTTTATACAAAAATGTTGTTCAGATTACATATCTATAAATATATTACTTATTTATTTTAGTTATAAAAGCTACTTTAACTAAAGTATTCAAGTCAATATTTTATTATTATTATATTATTATTGTTATTATTATTATTATTATTATTATTAGTAGTAGTAGTAGTAGTAGTAGTAGTAGTAGTAGTAGTAGTAGTAGTAGTAGTAGTATTAGTATTATTATTTATTACTATTATTATTATTATTATTATTATTATTATTATTATTATTATTATTATTATTATTATTATTATTATTATTATTATTATTGTTACAAAACCCTTTTGCTTTAGAAATAAGCATGAGGCAATACTATCTTAACCTCAATAGTAATAATAATCATATTATAATACTGATTGGTTATTCAATTTCTAAATAAAAACTTTAAAATTGATTTTTTGTAATAGCAAAGTTTACCAGAGTCTAGACGTAACTGGAACGCTAGATTAGTAAGTCGTGCCACGGACCCTAGTTTTGGGCTACGCTTAATGTTCACTTGCTGAAAAATGACTTTCCCATCAATCATTTAAGTAATCAATCCACAAGATGTCTGACAATTTTGTTTTTCTATTATAAATACTTAAATGTTGCTGTTGTTTTAGCAACCACCTTTTTACCAGGAGTACAGCTGAACAAAGACTCGAGATTAATATCTGATGAGGTTAAATATTTTGTTTTATTATTACGGTTTACAAGATTCAAAAACGTCTTTTAGTAAAAACACAGTAGCTCTCTTTAATATTCACATAAAATAGGTTAATATTTAAATCTTAACACAATTCCGATATTAGTATTATAATCCTTAAAGAAAATTAAATACCGCGTGTTTTAAAATGTGAATGTTAAACGCCCCCGCATAAGTCAATTTCGATTACACAATCACCACATGGACAATTTGGTACTTACACACGCACACACGTGTGCGAAAATACTGTTGGTTTTCAATTGCATAACAATTTAATTATTAAAGATCAATCGTATGTTTTAAATCATACTTTCCATTTCCCTGTTGTATTTTGTTTTCCAATCCATTTTTTAACAAGTGCCATTTAATGAAACTAAATGGAGCTTGAAATTGTACCCACTCGTGGTCTAGCGGTGCAGGGCTCGATTTGGACCTCGGTGGGCATCGGGGTTTGAATCTCACTAAAATGCGGCCCACACGTTCGGCTTCGCTAAAATGTTCACCACTGAAAGGCATGTTTCTCGTAAAACATTCAAAGTAGCAAAATATGTGGATATTATGCATCGCGATAACGAAGATTGCGCTGGTTTGGACACGTTTTTCGTGGAAATCCTGATGCAATCTTACGTATGTTAACCTTGGCTTATTCAAATACCGACTGGAAGGAGAGGAAAGGTAGTCAGAAACGTACGTGGACGGATGCTGTTCTTCACAATATCTTCGTCGGGACTTTATCTTGGAAACAATGGCTAAGTCAATGGACTGACATATCCCTACGCGCCTCCGAAAACTGTGAACAATGGAACTAACTGTTGTTGTTTTGCTGTTGCAACAATATTCCATTCATAAACTATAATCTTTACGGTTATAATAACCTGTTCACAATTTATCAAAGTGAAAAATAAAAAATATGGTTACATTTCCTTAACATATTTACTTTATTATTATTTATTACAAAACTTTATTGCTCTAAAACAACATAACAATAATAGCAAAAACAATAACAAAATTCCATAATTTAAAAAGACCATGTGTTCGAACATTCTGCCAAAACATTTGTTTGATCATCCACAATAGTCGTCTAAATTCTCACTCAATTCTGTCATCCTAGCCTTATTGTAAAAATTTTTTAAATTCTATTTTAAAGTAATACTATTTGAAGGTCAAATGAAGTACAATAATAACTCATGACGGAATAATCCGGTCAATAAATAATAATCAATAAATAAATAATTAAAAAATTGACCAGGAAAACAAAAACAATTGTTATTCCCCGCTGATGAGTCATACAGACTTGTGGTAACATCTAAATTCAACACTGTCAAACCCACGTGTGCATGAGCATTTAGTCTATCCATGTATATGTGCGTTTGTGTCGTGTGCACAAGTTCAAACTCACATTTCTTCCCAAAGTTGTCAGGTTAAACAATCCAATAAACACAATATGGGTCAAGGCCACTATTATAACATTATTTAATTCTGATTGGCCCATTGAAAATCGGAGCGTAACACGACATGTCGAATAGACCAATCAGATTAAAGAGTAATTTTTTATGTTTATTGAGGACCATTAACACAGGTTTATTTGTTCTTCATATACACATGGCCATAATAATAAAAATAACAGAAATAATCGTTGCCTTAGCCGACTAATATTAGTAGTACCAATGGAAGTTGCATTTTAACGTTGATAGCAACACTCCGTAACGCTGCAAATCATATTATTTTGTCAATCGTTGGTGGTCCCATGATAGAAAAAAATACTGACTGGAAGTAAATCATGACCGTTCAATGCGCTGGATGTGGTGGGCCAATTATTGAAAAAACGTTACTCAACGCCGTTGACTGTTTCTGGCACACAGCGTGTCTCAACTGTTCACGATGTGGTTTACAATTGGATGATCTAGGATCTTCCGTTTTTGTACGTTCCAATATGCTGCTTTGTCGACAAGATTATTTGAAGTAAGTCGGATAATCATTGTAGGGTGCTGTATTTCAAATTTATGGGATTTAATTGATTAACAGCTGACAAATGATGATTGTAACATTTAACTACTTACTAAAATATATTAGTAGTACATTGGTCGAATCCCATCATCGGCCCACTAAAATGCGGGCCCACATTCCGCTTCGCTAAAATGTCCACTGCTGAAAGATGTATCGCGTAAAACATTCAAAGTAGCAAACATCACATTAAAAAAACTACGTTCGATGTTGAAACATAAGCTCAAAATATTCATTTATTATTAAATAACTGGTATAAATGTTGAACTAAGAATAACAACATGGGTCAACTTGTTTTCCTACCGTACTGGTGTTGGCTACATCGGTACCACAATCAACAAGAATGATTTGGATTTCATCACTAGTTCACTACTTGTTTTAGTTTGAAATATAAAATAAGGTTGACTGGTTATTTACTCAAAATCAATCCTGTATTTTAGTCAAACGGATGCTCCTTTTCAATTAGTAATGTTTTACACTTGATTACTTACTTAATTATTAGTAGTAGCATGTTATACAATAACTTTGACATGATATTGTACTTTTACAAATTTTATTATCAATTGAGGGATGAGGCGGCGTTGTGTGTTCTGCCAATTCTGAGAACTATACTGATTCTATGCTTATTCTTCTGGTAAATGCAAATGTTGAAGGGTAGAGGTCAGATTAACAGTGATTGATATAGTACTTCTTAGTTTAAAGATGTCCATATGTTTCATATCTTGCTTTTTTAATTAGATAATGCTGATTATATCCCAGTTTAGATACAACGTCTTAGGAACAATAATAATAGTAACAATTCAATTGAGTGTAACATAGCTACCTCTTCATTATTTCTACATGTGCACAGTATATTGAACAATTGACTTTGGTAGTTTCATAAACGTGGAAGTATAACACAGTTTCTTGGCTGAAGTTTCTTGTGACGTCGCTACTGTTCGCAAAGATTGTCAAGGCCACTTGATTTATTATCTGGGTTATCATCTTCAGCAAAAAGATGTCTGAGTGTATGCTTGTACAAATTTGCCGAATAGGAAGCCCAGTTATACCGCTGTGTGCTAGGATGCGCCATATAGATGTTACAGTTAGGAATAGCATCAGCATCATTGGAAATTGAGAGTTTATAAGCATTACTCATATCCTTAGGATCATTTGTATGATACTTAACATTCCAATTAATATTAAAAAAACATGTAAATTGCATGTAATTACGTTTATGTATGTGGTGTCTCCAAAACAGCACTTTTTCAGTTACCATATAAACAACTATTTATAGATAAATATAGAATCAAATGTGAAGTACTCTAAATTATTTAGTATTATTTCTAGTTTTTACTTTAAATAATAATATGATTATATATTATGCAAAACTCTTTTGTTTTAAAAATAAGCATGGGGCAATAAGACAACAATTACAGCAAAATAATAACAACAATAACAAAGTCTCGTTGGCATTAAAGATTCTGCGCAATCGAAGATTGAGCTTCCTTTCGGCTTTCACTCAACCCTGTCATCTGTGTAACTTTGTCTTCAAGATACGTGCAATCACTTCTTTGCCGTTGTTTGCCGAAATGGCGTCCTTTTTTACAGAGGCCAGGTTGCCAACCTTGTGCGCTCAAACCCTCCTCCTTTATCCAGGCTTGGGACTGGCTAGATTGAATTATTTCTAATCCAAACTAGGCGGAGTTACTTTAAATAATACTAACTAAAAATAAAGATTAATTCAGAATTAATACTTAATATTCAAGTTAGTAATAATAATAATAGTAGTGATAGTAATACTTCCTTTATATCTCAATTATTTGTGCCGTATCAAGTCGAGATAAAAATTTTAATGTTTGTATTCTTTACCAAATGTACTTTTAAATTGTTTTACCAAATACCAGTGATGGTAAGTGCTATTAAGTTCAATTAGGTTATTCATTATAAGTCCTTTTCATTGTAAGATTGTTTTATATTTTAACTATTTTTTTATAGTTGTGCTTACAATTTAAAGTGGTTTTTCATTGTTCGTTGAACATTTTTTGAAGATTGTAGGTACAATATTTATTCCACTTTATTGGATATTTTAGCTTACATTTTTTTAATCAGTTGGTGTCGGTGTGATATAGCAAAGTTTTAAGAAGTTCATCATTTGTACGTATGGGGAAATGGTTCAGTATTCATTCATTCATTCATTCATTCATTTTAGTTGGTGACGTGGTCACCTCTTCATTATTTCCCATATTTATACGACATGTAGAACGATCGATTTCGATGGCTTAACAAGCGTAGACAAACGTGGAAGAATAACAAAGTTTTTTGGCTGGTAGACGGCATCCTTGTGACGTCGCCACTGTTCGCAAAGATTGACGAGGGCGCCTGATTTTTTGTCAGGGTTATCTCCCTTAGCCCAAGGGCTACATATGGTATACGTATACCTTTAGATACCTTTTAAGTATCCTGGGTGTATGTTCGCACTCACCCGCCGTAGCGGAAGCCCACTTATACCGCTGTGCATTCGGACCCTGCTGTTATTAGTCTAGATGCCTAGGGGCACCTAGTCCAGGATGCACCACGTGGAGGAGATACAGTCTGGAATATCACCATCATTGGAAATTGAGACTTTATAAGCATTACTCAAATCCTCGGGATCATTAGCATCCCAAATGGTTCAGTATTTTGACGATGGCCTCATCTATAGAGTTGAACACCGTCAACATTATTCTAATTGTAAAAATGCACTTTTACGTAGAACCCACTGATGGGACAATTATTTGCCAAATTAATTAATTGGGAAGTGCAGCTTGAAGGAATTAGTAATTTCATTTTTTCATTTGTTAGTCAAAATAGTAACAGAAAATTGGTTTAGGATACTTGTTAAATTTAGAAACAACGAAGCCAATTACAACACTTTCTATTGCGTGTGTGTGAATGAATGATGTTTGGAATTTATGGTCGCACTATTAAGCCATTGATTTATTCTTCTGTCTTGATCAACAAGCCGGGATGAGCGCATTCTATATCCTTTTCGCTATATTCGTTCGTATCTTCTTTTGACCTACAATACAACGCGGGAATTGACTGAATTAATGGAATTGTCATTAAACAATTTGATTGTTTATTCATTTCTTTAAACAATTAAGATAGCTATAAGCAAGGGTTTTTGTTATATTGTCTAAATGGATTCGCTTTCCTCAATAAACCACGTCCAGTTTGTATTACACTATTACAATCTAAAAATTCCATACATAACTAATCAGGATGTTAATAATCGTGAGGGTTTGACTAATGCTTATAAAGTCTCAATTTACAATGACGGTGATATTCCTGACTGTTCCTCCTCTACGTGGTGCATCCTGGACTATGTATTCATAGGCATCCAGAGTAACAACAGCAGGTACCATGTGCACAGCGGTATAACTTTTACCGGACTCCCACCCAGTCAGTGGGTGCTAGCATAGATCCAAGATACCTAAAAGGTATCATCCATTTGTCATAGGTTGCTGATTAGGCTTGTGGATCTGTTAACCGGCGTCAACACCCAATTCTCCCCGGAAGAAGATGGCTTCGTCAATTTCTGTAAACACTGGCGTCATCGTAAAGAAGGGGTGTTCTAGCCAAAACAACTTCATTTATCCTTCCCAATTCAATTCGCATCTGACAGTCTCTTCCCATAAGAATTCGGGATGCTGTGCAAACTGGGAAGCAATAAAAAGATGGCTTTTTTTGATTTGATAATCAGCAGTATAGTAGGTTTTATTCAACTCAACTCACTAGTCAACATGTCTGTTTGGAATAAGGTCAGTAATTTGAGGTTGATTAGATTAGATTACATTTGTATCTTGGCAGAATCGATGTTCTTATACACTCATGAAAATGGTCTTCATTGCTGGTATTATGCAATATGCTTAGTCAGTAGAAATGTTCTAATTATGTTTTCGATACTTCTATATAACAATTATTATTATTGGCTTAGATACTTCAGTAGAAGTACCTTTTAGGACATATATATATATATATATATATATAATGTATGTGTAAACGCTGGTTATATTGTAAGGTATTATTACGTCATTATGCGAATAAAATGTTTATTGCGACGTATCACTAAAATTGTAATCAGGTTTTATTTATATCCATTTATTAACAATTATCCAAGTTTTGTATCATCTAAGAACACTTATAGAACCTCTACGTGATCTTATTTATGTATATGTTTATTATTATTATTATTGTTATACCACCAACCTGATTGTTTATTCTCCATTTGACGATTAAGACAATGTTATATGTAAATCAATTTTCAATTCCTAACAGTTTATATTTAAAAAATTGATATTAGGAATAAAATTGACTTTAATTGTGATTCTATAGTATATTTTTATGTTTGCTATTGTAACTGTTTTTTGAGAAACGAGAAATGTATCTTTTGAGCAGTGGACATTTGATCGAATCCGGCGGTGGAGTTCGAACTGATGTTGACCCAAAGTCGAGTCGAACACTGTATCGCTAGGCACCACGTCGGCATATGCAAACAATAAAGTCATATTTTGCAATTATAAACATACACGAACATAATTATTAAACGAAATTTGCATAATTTTTATAATTCGTCCATTTGTTGATAGACACATTATTAGCGTTGCAATGATATGAACATTAATAGCAATAGGTAATTATTACCTCATTGTTAGTTAAAATAGCGTTTTTTAAATATAAACTTTCTAGCAAAATGATAGAACGGAAAATAAACTTTTCTATTTCAAAAAGGTTAAGAATCGATTTTTTTACGTAATTCGAAACCTTTTTTCGATGTTTACAAAATAAAAATAAACTAACTTTTTCAAATGGTACCAGAGCGGTCTTGTAATACTAAATTCATTGACCTTAAAACGAATTTTTAAAAACATTCGTTGGTAAGAAGGGCCGGTAACACAAAATATGCATCTAGTTGTTGTCAATCACAGAAAGTTATGCCACTTTTTTGTATTAGGCCAAGAAATTGAAACGTTGTGTTTTAGCAAATCGTGAATTGTATCACTATTAGTATGTTGGCGGCGTTTTGTTTTGCGGCCATTAGTTCTATATTTGTACAATCGATTTCGATGACTTGATAAGAGTAACACGATTGTAGAAGAATAGCAAAGTTTTGTGGCTGGTAGACAGCATCCTTGTGACGTCGACACTGCTTGCAAAGATTGACGAGGCTGCCTGATTTTTTATCAGGGCAATCTTTCTTAGCCTAATGGCTACCTATATATGGTATACATATACTTTAAGATACCTTTTAAGTACTCCGTTGTAGCGGACCACTAGATCATCCCGACACATGTAGTGACGGTATCGAATTCTTCAATAGTAACGCGATGCATTCATATAAGAGTTACAACAATTGTTTTTTAAACCAACGTTTCATGTTACATTTGATCCGAGTTGAAATTTAAATATAAAAAATTGCTGTTTTCAAATTGATGATATTGAATTTTTTTTCAGTACAATAAATATTCTTAATTATATCGAAATGAAAGAATTGTTTACACAAACTTATCTATTGTTAAAAATAAAATCGCTATGCCAAATGATTACATAGAGGGCGATTACAATACTGGCTTATAAACTATTTTGTAGTGTATAATACAAGCAACTATTGCGGTAACTATAAAAACATTTGACGTTATAGTTCATGTTAATAATTTTATTCAACTACCGCTTAGGAACAAGTTGACATTTAATATATATTTTATAGGTATATCATCATCATTTTGGTTGGTGACGTGGTCACTTCTTCATTATTTCCCATATTTATACGACATGTAGAACGATCGATTTCGATGGCTTAACAAGCGTAAACAAACGTGGAAGAATAACAAAGTTTCTTGGCTGGTAGACGGCATCCTTGTGACATCGCCACTGTTCGCAAAGATTGACGAGGCCGCCTGATTTTTTGTCAGGGTTATCTCCCTTAGCCCAAGGGCTACATATGGTATACGTATACCTTTAGATACCTTTTAAGTATCCTGGGTGTATGTTCGCACCCACCCACCGTAGCGGAAGTCCAGTTATACCGCTGTGCACTCGGACCCTGCTGTTATTAGTCTAGATGCCTAGGGGCACCTAGTCCAGGATGCACCACGTGGAGGACGAACAGTCAGGAATATCACCATCACTGGAAATTGAGACTTTATAAGCATTACTCAAATCCTCAGGATCATTAGCATCCCGTATAATAATTTGTATAATAAATTTGTATAAATTTGTATATAAATTTGTATAATAAATTGTCCAGATGACTGGATCCATGAAATACCTTGGGTGGGTGGGGGGTGTTGTATTGCTGTCGTGATGCAAAAATAGAACCACTGGTGCCAGTCGAGTTGAGAAAAGATGGCGACGATTAGCAAAGCGGCTTCTTTTCAAAACTGTCGACAAGGAAATGACACCAGCGTAATTCCGACGATGGGATTGAGTGTGAAAGCCGAAAGGAAAGGGTAGAGCGGTCGACTTTGGCAGAAAAATGAAATTGCGACGAACAATCTTGTTGTCCCATACTTTCTCCAAAGCAACAGGGACAATTTACATTTGCAGTGGCGTAGTGCGTTCTAATCAACTTAGGTGCATTTTCCAATCGGTTTTATTGCCCATTTTGAGATAGTGGGGTTAATACAAACTAATTATTAATCATTGCTAGTCATAGGTTATATATGTAAAGTAAAGCTGTAGTGCACGAATTCAATCATTTTATTTATGATAAGCCCTCTTCCCAAGTTCAAATTAATTGCTTAACTGGGCGTCCAATTGTTTGCTCTTTGTAGTTATTAGAGATCGCTGGAAGGGTTTAATTCGCTGTGTAATTAACACTTAAAGTCAGCGTACCTCAAGTGTCGTTTATTAAGTGACAGATGATGCATGCTTATGGTTATTTGGATTTTGCTGGGCGATAGTAATTGGTGGGAGATGTTTAATCTCGATGATGATGATGATTACGGAAAACATTTTTCGGCAAGCAGATATTTCCAAACAAAAATAATAGAAGACGTCAACTGTGAGATGAATTCATTTCGTTTTAGAAAAATGAAGACTCCCTAAGTCAGTTATCCAAGTATTGGATAAAATAATTGCTTTGAGATGTAAAATCGTTACCGAAAAGTGTTTGATAAGCATGTATACGAAATGAATTCATTTCACAGTTTACATCTTCTATTATTTTTGTTTGAAATTATAAAGGCAACCCCCCAATGCTTTAAATTTCTAGAACGAAGAGTCCAAAAAGCAGATATTTACCGAAATGAACCTTAACAATTGTAAGTGTGAAGCACGTTGGTACATTTTTCTATCAATTGCTTGACCTTGAAATGTGGCAGTACTCGGAGCAATGTCCATCCACTTGTCACTGCAGCGCTTTAGCATCAGTCATTTTCCACGTGGTGCATCCTGCACTATAAATCTGATGGATCAGGCGACTGGGTGCACGGCGGCATGAACGAGCTTCTGTTTTGACGAATAGGTGCGAATTTAAATGTCGTACGTTTGGTTATACACAGCCGTTGAGATAAGGTTGATAAAAAAATAAGGCGGCTTTGTCACCAATGTACATTTCGAACATGTTACTTTATTGTCAGTTGAAAAAAATCCTGATATTTTTTTACGTTTATGAAACGATTGGAGTCGATTGTTTATCATGATTATTATTAACTTGAGCAACGATTCATGGCATGCAACATGTTTGAACAATGGGGGACAGTAGTGGTTGTAAATGCTAATTGGTGAATAATGATTTGTTTTGTATTTCAATTGTCACTAGTCTACTCATTGAAAGTGCCCAATTATTGTGACATTTTGATAGGCTGAATGTATCAAAATTATGACAATACAGTTAAATGGAACAAGTCAAAGAAAAGTCAATTTGTTGTTGTATCGATTAGTGTTTTTGAGGACGCCAAGAAAAATGATTGTTTTTCATAATTCCAACTTAAAGCTTTCACGTGCCACAAAAATAGTGACTATTATTATTATTATTATTAACAGGCGCCATGTAAACAAAGCCATTGTTTCTTGCTATAAATATGTATATTTATATTTCGTAAACAATAATTCTAACAATTATATTAATTTTTATTGCTTTATACTTGATTAATATTGGGATCGTAGCAATTATGACGATTTGAATAATGCTTATAAAGTTTCAATTTCCAATGATGGTAATATTCCTAACTTTTTGTCCTCCACGTGGTACATCCTGGATTAGGTGCTGATAGGCATCTAGACTAATAACAGCAGGAACTAAGTGCACTACAACGAGTGGGTGCGAGCATATATCCAGGGTAGGTAAAATGTAGCCATTCGACTAAGGGAGATAACCCTGACAAAAAATCAGGTTCTATGGTCAATCTTTGTGAACAGTGGCGACGTCACAAGGATGCCGTCTACCAGCCAAGAAACTTTATTATTCTTCTACGTTTGGGTTACGCTTATCAAGCCATCAAAGTCGATTGTTTTATCTGGCGTATAAATATGGAAAATAATGAAGAGGTGGCCACGTCACCAACTAAATCGTGTGTACCGGGGTGATCTAGCGGTACAGTGTTCGATTTAAACCTGGGTTGGCATGGGGGTTCAAATTCCACCACCGACCCACTAAATGCGGGCCCACGTTCGGCTTCGCTTAAATGTCCACTGCTGAAAGATGCGTTTACCTGGAAATATTCAAAGTAGCAAATATAAAAATTTTTAAATGATCAAAAATCATTTATTTTTCCTTTCACTAGTAAATCGATATTTTGTAAACATGAAAACAATTGAAATACATGGAATGAATAAATGACCGAAGTTTCGATGTCTGCGAATAAGAACGTTCTGTTGTATCTTGTTCACAGCATATGTGGATACAATCTGAAATTGAATTGTAGGACTTCAGTGATGGCGATATTCTTCATTGTGCATCCTGGACTAGGTGTATTCAAGCTCGGATGGGTATATATATAAATATATATATATATATAGATGTAGCCTTTTCGCTCACCCTGTCAAAATTCAGGCGGCCTTGTCAGTCTTTGCCAACTATTACTGTCTATCATACCTTGTTACATTGATATGTCACCAACTACCAATGAATGAATGAATGTGCCCTTGCACTCATCTGACTGCTGTGCACTTAATTCTTTATCCAATCCAATCCAAAGTGCATTGCATGGTGTTGTGGTATCAAAAGTGTTGTTACTACGATGGGAACTGGAAATTACAAATATATATATATATATATATATATATATATATATATATATATATATATATATATATATATATATGAAAGTTACTCAAAAATGGCCAAGATTTGCATTTAAACGTTTAAAAAAATGAATAGTTTTCTAAAGGATAGAGTTTACAGATAGACAGACGGATTCTACATCATTTGGAATGTCCAGAAGTCTGGTTTTGAAAAAACCACATGTGTATGTGAATTGGCATGTTGATCTCTCTCTTTATATATATATATATATATATATATATATATATATATATATATATATATACAGAGAGAGAGAGTGAAACATTTTTAATTATTTATCACTTAGTGGAAAATGGGCTTTAATTGAAAATCCATTAGGCAAGTTAATGTATTCTTTTTTCGAAAGGAATGGAGATATAAATCAATTACTGATATGCATAGTGAATAAATAAACAACTGCATTGTATTTTCAATTTTTTGTTTGTTTGGAATAAGCATAAATTATATTTGTTTATATATAGTGGCAATTTATCATGAATAAATTTTGATAATTTAGTCAAACACAAAGATAGAGTTGAGTGTTTACTTCATTCATTGGCCAATCACAAGGTCATTTTTTGATATTGATAGTATTTGTGTATTTGGGAAATAATGGCATTTAATCGGTGTTATATCGTCCAGAGTATGTCAATGTATTACAAAGCCCCTCACCCCCCCCCATCGACTTTTACAACATATACTCAAGGTTATTATTGAATTTTTGCAATCAATGACCGGTCTGTTTTAAGATACCTTTTACCTGCCTATAGGATTTGCTTGAATTTAGCTGTCAAAATGCTCTTTCCACTTATTATTTTTTTATTATTGCCACTTTCGATCTTTTGGCGGGTGCGCCCCGAAGTGGTAATCAAACCCACCAGCCCCGAATCTGTCATACACTTGGTTCCATTTATGAATTGGGCGTCCAAGTCAACGCGTTGGCGATCTTTAATTCGGCATCTAATTGACTATTACCACGAGAGGTTGGGATTTAGGCCTTATTGAAACTAGAGGTTACGTTAACATTTTACAGAATTATTAAAATATAAAAAAGTTTATTGATTATGTTTTCTTTATTGTATGTTTGCTACTTTGAATGTTTTGACGAGAAACGCGCTTCTTTCAGCAGTGGACATTTTAGCGAAGCCGAACGTGGGTCCGCATTTTAGTGGGCCGGTGATAGGATTTAAATCCATGCCCATGTAATTGAAGTGTCATTGCTATGGCATAATAGGCGTAACAAACGTAGAAGTATAACGAAGTTTCTTGGATGGTAGACGGCGTTGTTGTTCGCAAAGATTGATTAGGTCACCTAATTTTTTGCCTACATATACCTTAATATACCTGTTGAGTACTCAGGATGTATACTTGCACCACTATATGTTCAATCTGAGTGTAAACTGTAAATATTAGCATTGCCATAAATTTTACCACTATCTGCCAGATTGTGCAACTAAATTACTTGCACTAATTTTAACTAGAAGTAATTCTGTTTCAAATGTATCAGTTAGACTTTGCTAATAAATAATTTCTATTGTAAGATGGAAAACACGGGCAAGACAAAAGCTTAGTTAATTAATTATTAGGAATAAATAAAAATTAATTAATTTTGTCACACAGAAGCATGCATACTTATTACTTACATACACACACATTCTACAAGTGAGAGGGTGAAGATTTAATTATATTTTTCATTATATATATATATATATAACAATATACCGAAAAGTAATTTTTATTTATTAATAATAATAATAATAATAATTATTATTATTGCGAGTGTATTGATTTTTTCCTTCAAATTATTCCTATAATCTTTATGATACACACCCACACTATTATATGTTCGCACGTGGCACGTATGTACGTGTATCTATCTGAAATGTTATCAATGGTTTATAATAGCAGTATGTGTATGTGTATGTATGTTAGCTTACCTATTTATATGTCTGTTTCATTCAAACTATACTTTTTAAGAATATCTAATTCAAATTATTTTTGCTTCATTTCTTGTCCATATATAATACGACAGTGACGCAATAAGATAAAGCACACACTTTGATGTTTACACGAGTCAATTGTATGTAATAGTTTTAAATTAAAAGGTGGTTCTCTAGATTACACACACACGTGTGTATACGCCTAATTATCCCCATAAGGACATATCTAGTTCGGATGTTTTCCACTGACTCATGTTTGAAATGTCAGTGAACAATGCTCACAGATGGTAGATTTAATCGTATATGTGTGATATATATATATATATATACACACGAGTGGCCGTGAATTTGTGATGATTCATACGCAACTATGAATCGATTTTGTTTTGAAAATGTTCGCTGGTATTTGTACTTTTAAGGTTGTTCAATGTGTACTTTGTGCAACAAAATGATTCACAAAGCGTCGAATATTATTATCATTATTATTATTTTCGTTATTTGGTTTTGTCCCAACAATCACGTGTTCCGAAATTCCAAGCATTTTGAGTTGATGCAATGCATTGTGACAAACAAAGATTTGAGTTTCAGATATGCTATCGCTACTATTTCAATAATGTAAGACAAATAATTGTTTAGCAAGTGGAAACTTGGGTAAACTTTAGACAAAGGCTCACATTTAGTATCGGTGGTTGTATCTGGTCTATTTTCAGTTGTATTTTGGGGTTGGATGCTAATGATCCTGATGATTTGGGTAATGCTTATAAAGTCTCAATTTCCAATGATGGTGATATTCCTGACTGTTAGTCCTCCACGTGGTGCACATCCTGGACTAGATGCCCTAGGCATCTGGAGCTAATAACTGTAGGGTCGAAGTGCACAGCGGTATAAGTGGGCTTCCGCTACGTTGGGTGGAATTTAAAACATACCCAGGATAGTTAAAAGGTATCTAAAGGTATGCGTATACCATATGTAGCCTTAGGCTAAGGAGATAACCCTTACAAAATTCAGGCAACTCTCGTCAATCTTTGCAAACAGTGGCGACGTCTCAGTTATGCCATATCAAAAAACTTTGTTATTCTTCCCGTTTGTTACAAACATCAAATGAAAATAAATCGATCGTTCTACATGTCGTATAAATATGGGAAATAATGAAAAGGTGATCACGTAACCAACCAAAAATGAATGAATGAAAAATGAATGTTGGTTGTTTCAACAACAACAAAAGACGGTGACAAAGCCACCTGTTCATTAGTTCCAAGTTCGCATAGCATTCTCCAATTCCTTCCCGGATAAGTTGTCGGATGCGAATGGAACTAGGGTGGGGGGGTAAGATCAATAAAGTTTCTTGGTTAGAAGACCGCTTTCTTGCGATGACGCCAGTGTTTATAGGAATTGACGAGAAGATTTTTTTGGTGGGTAGGGTGTACACCTGGGTTTATGCTTGCTCCCAACCGCCAAAGTGGAACCGCTTTGTGCATTCAATCCCAGCAGTGTTAGTGCATTGTATAACACAATGCTCTTGTTTGGCTTAAACTAAGTATATATATATTTAGTAGGTGTATCGGAGATTTCTAATATACACACGGCAGTTGTAATAACGCATCCTCGAACAATCATCTAACTTTCTTTTTCTGCTGTAGACTGTTCGGTCTTTCGGGTACATGTGCCAAATGTCGCAATCAAATTCCTCCAGACGAGCTGGTCATGCGTTTTCAAAACAAAGTCTACCATTTGCCCTGTTTTTCGTGCGTCCAATGTCACAACCCGCTAAATCCAGGCGACAAGGTGTGCGCAGTCAACGGTTCGCTGTTTTGCGAACACGAATTTCCCCACCTATTTTCGGGTCAAATTAAATTGATGGCACCTTTCCGTCCTCCGCCTCCTGCCGAGTCTGCTCCAGTGCAGCCCAACGAATTCCTCAACAAACCCACGGCTTGCAACAGCAGCAGCAGCACGCGTACTTCAGTCAGAGTATAACAAATGTTAGGTCAAACCGAACTAATGACTCGCACCATAGACCAATGATTCCCGTAGCCAATTCAGCACAGCCGACATCGAATATTCCCGATCCCAATTCCACATCGATGATGAATGTCAACAGTCATCATGGCTTCTATCCCAACGATTTTGATCCCAATTTTTCCGATCAACATCATCACATGGTTATGAATGGCGGTGGTGGTGGTGGTGGTGGACCTTCCATGATAATAAATCATCCTGGAGGACCATCCAATCCCAATAGTGTGGTTGTTCTTGGCGGTGGTCCAGGTGGTGGTACTGTTAGCGGTATGGCTTCGTTGAATAATAACAGCGGCAACAACAGCAATAATAATAATAATAATGTGCCCAAATTGGAAAAACCGGGAAAATCATCGGAAAATTCCACCGGGCGGAAAAAACAAAAGGTGCGTCTGGCAATTGTTTAATTTCAAATAGTAATGTTTGGCAACAAACGACCATTAAGCCAAATTCAGCAAGCCTCGTTTTAAGTTGGGCACTCTAGTCCTTCTTGATGTCCAGGATATATTACGTAAATGTACAGAACCAAAGGCTTAAGAATAATCAACATCCCTGATACAAAATACGATATTATTATATTATTATTATTATTACTATTACTATTATTATTATTACTATTATTATTATTATTATTACTATTACTATTATTATTATTACTATTATTATTATTAATTACTATTACTATTATTATTATTACTATTATTATTATTATTACTATTACTATTAATTATTATTATCAGTTGGTGACGTGATCATCTCTTTACTGTTTATATATTTGTACCGGGGTGGTCTAGCGTACAACACTCGATTGGACCTCGGTGGGCTACATGGACCGACTACAATGCGGGCCCAATAGTTTTACAAGCATAGCAACCACAAAAGAATACCCAATTTTTATGCCTAACAATCGATGCCATTCGCATTGTTGGAAATTGAACTTCAAATCGTAGATGCTAATAATCACGAGGATTTGAGTAATGCTATAAAGTCTCAATTTCCAATGATGGTGATATTCCTGACTGTTCATCCTCCACGTGATGCATCCTGGACTAGGTGCCCTAGGCATCTAGACTAATAACACAACAGGTCGAGTGCACAGCGGTATAAGTGGGCTTCCGCTACGGCAGGTGGTGCGAACCGCTGAGATTGATTAGGAATCTAAAGGTAGCCGTATACCATATATATGTGTGGCCCCTTAGATGAGAATAGCCCTTACAAAAAATCAGGCTGTCTCGTCAATTTTTGCGAATATTGGCGCCATCGCAGCCAAGAAGCGTTGTCAAGTCATCAAAATCGATCGTTTGCTATGCCGTACAGATATAGAAATGCAATGAAGAGGTGACCATGTCATTAATCACAATGAAATGAAGTTAATTCCATAAGGTCACATTCTGCATATGACATGTCTGCTTTATTAATTGTAAACTATGTAAGGTCATATTCGATAGCTTACATTATGTTCATATTAATAATCATTTTTATTGTATTTACCTCACACGAAGATGTACAATGCCAGTTTTGTTAATTCTACACTACACTGCAATAGGCAAACTATAGACTAATATGCCATAGGATCGTTTTAAAAAAATGCTTGTTACTATTTTGACAACAGATTATGAAATAATATCAAGGTGACAAAAAAATGAAATTATAGCAGTACGCCCACTTGTGTTATACACATACACACACCTATTTATATATACACTCACATATGTACATATATTAATAATATTCAATATAGATTTATGGTTTTTCAATGTTGTAAACGAAAGGAACATAGATTATTATGACTAGTTCTATATATATATATATATATATATATATATATATATATATATATATATATATATATATATATTCATATATACATATACATATATATATATATATATATATATGTATATATATCTATCAAAGCAGTTGACACTATTATTGATCAACTGTTGTAATGAGAAGATCGGTAGAGTTGTATAGTTTTCAAAAATATAGCTGGAAATGAACGGTAGGTTGCCTCAAGCAAATGATGCATCTTCTAATAGATGGAAAACGAATGCATCGTTGTTGTACTAATTACATGGACGGGCTTCGAATTTTATAGCTTGATGAATCTACCGTTCAGTTGATGAATGAATTCATTAATTAAAAAAACTTGATCTAATTGATTGGTTGGAGTTAAGGGGATGTTATTATTGTATTAGTATAATTGGGATTATTAATATTATCTGCTATTATTATTATTATTCATTATTATTATTATCATTATTACTAAATTGTTATCATAGTAATTACTACTAGTATTAGTAATTAGTAATAATAATAATAGTACTTTCGTAGTACCTTTTTAAGTATCTGCTTCATTCTGGACTCATCCGTCAAAGCTGAAGCCCCGTCATAATACTGCACGTATTTCTGATTGTATTTGTCTGTACAGGATGCCCTTGCATGATCATCGAAAGTGAACTCTACAAGCATAATTTAATCGCATTTTTTGGGATGCTAATGATCCTGAGGATTTGATGTGCTTCATAAATTCTCAATTTCCCAATGATGGTCATATTCTCTGCGACCTGTTGCGTGCGTGGTATATCTGATTTGGGTATCTAGACCAATAACAGCGGATTGGTGTACAGCAGTACCAACTGTTCCACTATGGTGGATGTGTACACTCAAGATTGTAACCGTTGGGCTAAAGGTTTATAATAATGAAATAAAATTAAATAGTCCGTTCAGTCTTTTGCCGACCCAGTGGCGACGTCACAAGGATGCCGTCTATCAGCCTAAAATCTTCATTTATTGTTGCCTACGTTTGTTGCGTATAAAGCCATCAAAAATCAGAACATTTTCTATGCCGTACAATGTAGAAATTGGTTCTATTATAACCGTACATCCAGTAAAATGCAAACAATATAACTTGTTCATTTTCTGTCCTCGAAAATAGACCGTAATCGTTATCCGCCACTACGCGTTTTGCAGGTGATCCACAACCTATTACCTAATGTTTAATAAATGCAACGATTGCATAACCGCCATTGTGTAAAAATAATTTCTCAGTATACGTTATTAGATACATCACACTGTGTGTATGTATGTGTGTGTGTTACCATGTAATTGTCTTTTTTAATTATTATCATAATAATTTTTGATTCCAATATAAAAGAACACCTTTATAAATATGCACGTGTGTGTGTGTGTTGTATTGATTTAGGTCATTTAAATGTATCAAATGCTTCGGTTTGTCACAATTTCTTTTCGTCAACAACATACGTATGTACAAAATAACAATTTTGTTTTTGTCCAATGAAAAACTGTCTGGTGTCATTGATCGATTTCTCTTGATGATTATTATTTTTTGGTGCGCTGGCCATTTAGGTTAATGATTCTATTGATTATTTTATGATTACATATATATATATATATATATATATATATATATATATATATATATATATATATATATATATATATATATATATATATATATGATGATTATTGTTATTACTATTACTAATATTAATAAAATTATTTTAATTTAAATGTTTGAAATTGTTTTTGGGTTAATGGTGGGAGATGCTTGAACCGAATTTTGAATTATTATTAATAATAATACCACTATTATTATTATGCTAATGATCCTGAGGATGCTGAGTAATGCTTATAAAATCTCAATTTCCAATGATTATGATATTCCTGATTGTTCCTCTTCCACAGGTATCTAGACTAATAACAGCACGGTCCGAGTACACAACAGTATAACTGGACTTCCGTTTCAGCGGCTGGGTGCAAGCATATATCGGAAGTACTTAAAAGGTATCTCAAGGTATACGTACACCATATGTAGCCCTTGGGCTAAGGGAGATAACCCTTACAAAAAATTAGGCGGCTTCGTCAATCTGCGAACAGTGGCGACGTTACAAGTATGCCGTCTACCATACATAGTCCTCTTCTTATCTATGCTTGGAACTGGCTAGATTGGTTTATTGCTGATCGATTCAAGGTGTAGTTCGATATCGCTGTTATGCATCCATTCAAAACCTCTGTAGGTTTTTGCAAAACTGCCATAGTGTCAACAAAGGTGATTTCTCCACAGTTGACTTTATCTTTCACTTAATTGAATTAAATTCATTTCAATGACTCCTTGTTTTTTATTCTGATGCGGGACTGGGTTTATTTATTGACATAAGCTTTGATAGATCAATAGAGATACACTCAACATATGCGTACCTAGTATAACATGTAGCTGGCGCCATCACACAAAACAATACAAAATAAAAGTACAAAGTAGAAATGTAGACAAATTAATCAATTTATATAATTATCAAGTGACAAAGTTATCATTAATAAATTTGCTTGGCCAGGATTCTTCAATTGCTATGAAACAACTGTTGACATGCATTTTCACATTAATCAGTAAACATAGATTATCCATTTTATTAACAATATGTTTTGCGCATTGAAAGAACATTTATTAGTGGCAGTGACATTTTTTCTGGTAAATTTGATTATAAAGTACAATGAAATCAACTATGATAGTATTATTTTCTTTTACATTTAAAATTGTGTTTTTTAGATAGATTTTCTAAAAACGTATTTGGTATAAAATAACAATTTATTCCACTATTAGATATCAAAAAAGGAAACATAATTAAAGCTATATGTTTATATAATTTCCAAATATAAATTATTGAATAAAAAGATAATGACAAATAAACATAAATTATGGATGTAGTCATGGAATATTGGAGTAGCGCAGCCATTCGAGGGCCCACATAATAATGGGATGGAGTTAACGTTTGCAATACTGCGATAAAAGCACCGGCTTGTAATGAATGGAATTGACCTCTAAAGCATCATTTTCTGTATAGGCTTAGATAACCTCACACTATGCTATTAGTATAATAATAATTTAAAAAAATAATAATAATAATATGTATGGGATTAACTAGTGACGGAGTTCAATTTATGCAAGTAGATATTGAATTTAAAACATTGGGTGTTCCCTTTATAATTCCAAATGAAAATAATAAAAGACGTATACCATGAGATGAATTCATTTCGTATATTATCTTTAGTCACAAACATATAAAGAATCAGTTTTTATATAAAAAATATATGATCTAATCAACTTATTATTAATAACTACACAGACACGCCTGTGTTAAGTCCAAGCTAAATTTAATAAAGTTACACATCGTTTTTGTGCACACAAAATGGGTTTTAATGTTGATGTAGCAGATTAGATGTTGTTATTTTTATTAAAGAGGAAGCCCGGTAATTATCTTTAACCAATCATTAAATCTCAGAATCGGTGTTTTGTTTGAACCAAGGCTGACGAAATGCTGAAACGATTCATCGATTAAATCTACTTTATCGATCTAATTAGAATACTAATAATTCTTAACTTCAGTTCGTTTAATACGACGGTGTCCATTAATATATTTGTCTATATACTTCTAAGTGAATTGATGAATTACATAATCTATATATATATACTGATACTTTATATGTATGTGACTGAGGTGATATTTAATTGCAGTAATTTTCATTTTTAACATTTATACTTTAACTTAACCGGAGATTTCTATATATTTGAACTTTATAGGTTCAAACTAATTTCAAGTATACTAATACTTCCTATCATATGTAAAGTTCTAACCATGTTTCAACATACTCTCTGTAATGCATCTTGAGTTGAGATGGTGCAGATTAACGACTATATTTGAGCTTTAGTTTTGGTAGTTAGATTTGACACATGCCCGGATACCTGGATGTTGGGTTCGTGTTCCTTTACAAATGCTCGCCTACGCTTGACACCTTTATAAAGTTACCTTCCGAAAATGATTACCTGTAAAACATTGAAAGTCCAAAATGTTAACTGTACAGTTTGGATCAAAAATGATTCAATCTAGCCAGTCCCAAGGCTCGATAAAACAGGAGGTTTGGTACACAAGGTTATAATAGCTCTGTAAAAAATTAATACTGCTGAAACATGCAAGAGGACGCCAACCGGCAAACAACTGCAAAGTGATCGCACGTATCCGGAAGACAAAGTTACGCAATTGTGAGTTGGTGAAAGCGAGAAGAATATTATCATGATTGCAGAATCTTCAATGCCAACGAGACTTGTTGTTTGCTATCGGTGGTGGCCTAACATACACGATACTTATATTTAAAGCAAAGGGTTATGTATAATATAATATATAACATATAATTTGCCAGCATATTAAAAATTAAAACAATTTAAATTTTTTGGTTTAAAAATGGGTTGACCTTAGACAAACAGTGACTTTTTTTTACTAATTTAATTTGAATTAATCATTGATTGGAGATTATAGGTGATACAATGTCTACTGCTGAAACATAAGTTGCATATGAAATTAAAATTTAAAGTGGTAAAAATAGATAAATATCTGAACGTGTACTCATGGTGTCGATGATTGTTAACGCCATCATAACAAGTGAGGCCAACACAATGCCAAGCTGGAGTCAACGTTTCAGGTGCAGATATCGATGATATTACATATTTACATTCAGAGTCGAGCGTTCCTTAAGCATTGATCTGGCAGAATGAGGAAAACAACCTGGACAAAAGTCGAGACCGTCTTTTGTGCAGAATGTAGCCTATCAGTTAAAGTTGATTGTTTATAGTATATACATGATCTTTCATTACTTGTACATTGCGTAGAAGGCTTTCTGAAGACTTTTTGCGAATATGAACAATCAAGGGAGGTATTCATGTCGTCAATCAAAGTAAAATTTATAAATTTGATTTCATTGTTTGGCATTGATTATTTTTATCATGATTGGTGAAGTCAATTATCTCATGTTACACATGTTGTACGGTATAGCAAGATCGATTTCGATGGCTGGACGAACATGTCGCGTGAAGAATAGCGGTTTCTTCACCTGGTAGACAGCATCCTTGTCAGGTTATCTCCATAGCCCAAAATTCACTATGATGTATATGACTTGCAAAAGATACTGTTTAGCTACCCACTGGATGCACTACCTGGTCCTCGCCTGAGAGCCCAGTTATAATATGGGTACTGCTGTATTAGTCCAGATGCCTATGACACTATTCTGGGGATGCAATACACGGAAGGCGGAACAGTTAGGAATATCACCATCATTGCTGGAAATGGAGACAGATCGTCTGGATCATTATAACGTCCATGGCGTAGATGTGGAGTTATTTGTTTACTAAGTGTGCTGCGCAGCATTATTTCGAAAGCCTATTCAATTACATAGAGGATAAATTCGCATTGTGAAAATGTACATTTAAAAAAAAAATTACCCCGTAAAATGTGAAAATTCGAGCAATTAAGGCGTACAAGTATCACATTTGCACAATTATTTCTTGGTAATGAACCGCATAAAAAACTCAATTAATTAGCATAATTGGCAAATGATAGTTTCGGAAAAAAAAAACCAATTGCTTATTAAAATTGAAGATATCTGTATTGTTGTCGTCATTAATGTTGCTTTATAGAAAACAGCAAACGAAACAAAACAGGGACCACTGAATTAAGTTGAGTGACAGGATTCGAACCTGGATTCCCATAGTTCCAAGATCGAACACCATTGCTACTATGGACCTCACCGACGAAAAATTGGTTTCAAGGTCAGTAATAAGGTTGCAACCTATTGGATTTTTATGAGAAACTGTGAACAAATAGGACATACTACTTCGTATTCATACTCTGGTCTCATATTCAAGAAGTTGTTTATTATTAATTTTTCTATCTTGCAATATATACTAATAAAACCTAGCAATTATTACCTTTATTATTATTGTTATTAATTATTATTATTTTAAAAATTTTATTATATAAATTAGCTATTTTGGTAAGAATTACCATCGAGTGTGATTTGACATGAACCAGTATTCAAAACTGTAAACACAGATACCTTCGTTAAAATCACAGATTCTTTGACTTGAAGACCAGGCCTGTTTTTACAAGTAGAACTACGATCTAGAGTAACAAAAATGGTCAGAGCTAACTGCAGGCATCATGTTGAGTTCCTCAACGCTCAAAAATGCGGGTCCTCGTTTGACTTTGATGAAATGTCCGTTTGCTGAAAAGAAGTTATCAATGATGCATTAAGACAATACGAATAATGACATAAACAAATAATATTAGAGATAATAATTTGAAAATTGACGATGGAAAATTGTCATGCCATCCGTCATCGGAATGTGTACCGCTTGCTTCCACGATAGTCAGCACAAATGGTGTCCCGCCAGTGTTGTCTCTTTAGCAATGTCGCTTTGTTGGAAGGCCAGGTTGCTACAATCTTGTGCATGACCCCTCCTTTACTCAACCAAACCTACAGGATTGCCGACCACGCTATGGCGAGTGGATTCAGACGTACATCCGAGGTAGCTAAACAGTATCTTAGCTATATCTCTTATATCGTAGGTAGTCTTGGAGTAAAGAGATAACATAGGCAAGGATGCTGTCTACCATTGAAAAGGCTTTCTTGTTATTCTTCTACACGTTCAGTTATAATCGTATCTAAATTGATCTTTTGCTATGTTGTACAAATATAGAAATGATGAGGATAAAGCGACTTTACCAATCATGATAAAAAATAATCAATGCCAACAATGGAATCGATTTGTATGTCAAATTTTACTTTTGGTCAAACGATGCGAATACCTCTTGATTCATTCCATATTCATAAAAGTCTTTGAAAAACCTTCTACAGTGTATGTGTACAAAAGAAAGATCATGTATATAACGAAAAATAAATCCCATTTCTTGACTGATAGACTACATTCTGCACAAAGATAATCTACGACTTTTATCCAGGTTGTTTCATATTTCTCTAGACTGGACAAAGTTTAGCTGAAAAATCGTTCGGCTCAACTTCCATTTGTGGTTCGTCCCAACATCATCGGCACTGAATGTTGACTCCAGCTTGGCATTTGTGAAATGTCTACTTGTTAAAGATGTTTTTTATCAATCATCGACACCATGAGTACACGTTCAGATATTTATCTATTTCATTTTTAAATGTAATTTACAGGCAACTTATGTTTCAGCAATGACATTGTATCGCCTCTAGTTTCTGCAGTTAACCTCAGTTAATTCAAATTAAATTAGTAAAGAATCACTATTTGTCTAAGGTCAACTCATTTTTAAACCAAAATTTAAATTGTTTTAATTTTTAATATATTTATAAAATTATATGTTATATATTATATTATACATAACCCTTTTGCTTTAAATATAAGCATCGGGCAATAAGACAATTGCAACCAAAACTAACAAGTCTCATTTGGCATTAAAGATTCTGCGCAATCGAAGATTGAGCTTCCTTTCGGCTTTCACTCAACCTCTCATCAGCCTTTAGCTTTAATCTTCCAGTTACGTGCGATCACTTCTTTGCAGTTGTTTGCCAGATAGCGTCCTCTTGTATTGTTTCCGTCGCGAGTATGAATTTTTTGCAGAATTGATTGCCAACCATGTGCGCTCAAACCCTCCTGCTTTATCGAGCCTTGGGACTGGCTAGATTGAATCATTTCTGATACAATCTAGGCGGAGTTAACAACAGCAACAATAACCAAATAAAATTTACACTTCATCTAGATTTCACAATATGAACGAAAATGTACAATTACTATTGCTAGTCTAGTTACACACACACACACATAATCGGACAAGTAGAAAACTACATTAAAGTTTAAAATTAGTCAATAACGATGACCACAATGACAAAAGAAACATATTTTCTTTACGAATAAACCGACAAGAAGTGATCAACTCATTGTCATTTAATGAAAAACAAACAAGTATTGACATGTTTTTTTACCTGAGTTGAACTTCGATACCGATTTAAAAATGAGCTGACCTTAGACAAATAATGATTTTTTTTACTAATTTAATTTGAATTAATCATGTTGAATTGTAGACATTATAGGCGATACTACTTATTTACGAAAATGCCCCTTTTAGTAGTATCGATTTGCATTAAGTTACAAAGTGGCTATTTTTGCATCAGAGCATCGAGTTTTTAATAAAGACTAATGTTATTTTTAACTTCAGCCTGGCTGGTCATACGTCCAATTGAGAAAACGGGAGGATTAGAGCTAATTAAACGAAGAAGTAAAAGTATGATTCTAACAACAAACCGTTAAGCAAAATCTGAATAAAAACACAATACTAATGATAATAAAAATAAAAATAATATTGGGAATGATAATTTGAAGATTGACGATAGAAAATTGCCATTCGATTTCGCCAAACCCCGTCATCGGAATGCGTACTGCTTTTACTTCCTTGCGATAGTCAACTGAAATGAATTGACGTCCCGTTGTATTTGTTTTTCTAGCAATGTAACTTTTCACACGAAGTAGGTTGCTACAATCTTTGCGGCAAACATCCCTGTCTTGTCAACCAGACTTGGAACTGGCTATAATAAATGTCGTAAAAATAATAGATTTAACTGGGACTAATATCAATGCACTTTTTATAGTCGTTTTATTATCCAGTTGTTTGTATGAATAAGAGAAAGTCAATTCGACGTTCTATTGGTAGAGTAAATTGTCCCACAACATTTTTTTAACATTTGCTAGCACATCAAGTTATTATTTGTACTACTACTTTTTTTAATTTTCGTTGATTTTTTTATATTGATGGTGACAATGTATTTTACGCTGAATGTATTTATAGTGAGATATTAAAGCTTAATAATAATAATAATAATAATAATAATAGTAATAATAATAATAATAATTACAATAACAATAACAATGATAATAATAATAATGATAATAGTAGTAATAATAATGATAATAATAATAATGATAATAGTAGTAATAATAATGATAATAATAATAATGATAATAATAATAATAATAATAATAAAAATAATAATAATAATAATAATAATAATAATGGTAATAATAATAACAATGATAATGATGACAATGATAATAATAATAATAATTTATTATTCAAATAGATTTGACAATTTTAATCACACTTTTAAACAACCCTACAATTAAACAATTAACTCATCCTATAAAATTTGTGGTCCTATGAGAGGAACGCCCTAGTGAAAGGGATTGTTCACTTGTTTGTTAGTAGCAATAACGCACAACATTTGAGGTCACTAGAGGTAATAAATACTAATCAAATATGTTAATAAATAATAAATCTGGGCGATCCGTTTTAATGACTTGCTGGTTGGTTCATGAAGGATTTGAATTCAAGTCCACCCGACAAAAATGAAACAGCTGTACAGTGCTCCTAGATGGCTCAAACCAAGTCAATTGATTATTGTATTCAACGAATGTGACAATTATAATACATTTCCTCCAAACAACCCCATAATTAAAGTGCCCATTTGTTTGAAAAACGTTTTTGTATCATGTAAAAGATTGGACAATATTTTTACCATCTTTCTCAAATGAACAGCCAAAAAAATTTTCACACTCCTAATTAGGATGTATATTCATTTCAATTAATTCATTAATTAATTAAGCCTTTTCATATTACAATGCTTCATTATCAAACAACAACAATAACAACAACAACAACAACAATAATGATAATGATAAAAAATGTCCTAATTTATTTTTTAAAAATATATATTTATATAATTAAATTTATATTTTCAAAATTTTTATTATTCATCTAAGGCGTTTCAATTTTTTTTTTCGAACAGTGAAACAGGTGATGGATCAGGTGAAATTTAATTATCCTTTATTTTTAACAAACAAACAAATTTAATGAGATGGATTTATAATTTAAGCGAATCGGACAATTCTAATATTTTATTACTCTTGAAAACTCGTTAATAAGATAGCCTACACAGAACCTGTGCCGTCTTTAGTGAGGAAAGTCATTTTACTTGTTCGTTGGTGATAGTAACGTACATCATGGATGCTAATGATCTGAGTTTGAGTAAGTAGCATAAAGTCAATTTCCGATGATGGTGAAGTATTCTGACTGTTCGTCCTCCACGTGGTGCTTCCTGGACTGGATTATAGGCATCTAGACTAATAACAGCGGGATCAGTGCACAGCGGTATAACTGGGCACCGCTACGGCGGGTGGGTGCGAACTTATACACCCAGGATACTTAAAGGTATTTAAATGTATACGTATATTATGTAACCCTTGGGCTCGTCCGTCTTTGCGAACAGTGGCGACGTCACAAGGATGCAATCTACCAGCCAAGAAACTCGTATCCTTCCTTTGTCTACGCTTGTCAAGCCATCGAAATCGATCGATTTTATATGTCGTATAAATATGAGGAAATAATGAAGAGGTGACCACGTCACCAACCAAAATGAATGAAATGAATCATTTGAGGATGCCTAACAGTTAGTATTGATCAGATTTGATCACGTTTGACCAGATAGACCTTGAGGTCAAGTTCATTTAAACGGTAGATAATAAGGAACCAATAAGAGTTAGATACTTTTTGTGACTGTGTGACTACTCGTAAATTGGGGACAGGCAAATTTCTCAATATGTGACTCAATACAAATCGTACAGTACTAGCTAAATATTGATTTTTGTACCTTATACATTTTCAAGGTCAAAAAATCCCCTTTTGATAGAAGAATGCATCAACTTGACTCACACGGTAGATGATAAAACCAACCATAAAAATTTTTTTAATAATTTTATTGGTCAGCCTTCGTGAGTAAGTGTTGTAAGTCAAGTTGGTGCATTACTCTATCAAAAGGGGATTTCTTGACCTTGAAAATGTATATAAGGTGCAAAAATCAATATTTAGCTAGTACTATACAATTTGTATTGCTTCATCGTGCACATTTGGTGTCACAATTAGAAACTTTCCCATTCCCAACTTGCAAGTGATCACATACTCACACAAGGTTTGGTAGATGATAAAACCAACCCCAAGGAAAAAAGTTGCGTAAAAAGGAACCAATAAGAGTCAGATAACCTTTCGTGTGAGTATGTGATTACTCGCAAGTTGGGAATGGGAAAGTTTCTCAATATGTGACCAAATTTGCACGATGACTCAATACAAATCGTACAGTACTAGCTAAATATTGATTTTTCCAAGATCAAGAAATTCCCTTTTGACAGAAGAATGTACCAATTTGACTCACACTTACTCACGAAGGCTAATCAATAGAATTTTTTTTTAAATTTTTTTCAATAGTTGGTTTTAGAAATCTACCTAATAAAACAGCTATATGGTGCTCCTCGTTGACCAAAATCAAGTGGATTTGTTATTCAAGTGACTCTGACATTTCTAAAATTTCACCTTTGAAAACCCAATACAAAAATTTAACACAGTTACAGTTAGATGGTGCAGTGTACAAAATATTCTGTTAATAATTGTGAAAATGTGGAATTTTGATTTCCAATGATGATGACTCTTGCTGCCCGACCAAGATGAATTGACGAGCGGGTGTACAGATACCTCTTATTGGACACAAGCATACATCCAGGGTAGACAGATAGCATATGTCGTGGCTAGCCAAATGCTGTAGCTGGCTCTAAATCGGTGCTGAGATTAATAAGAAGGGTAGAAACAATTGTGTATTTGGGGGAATTCACATTGGTGTGTAAATCGAATTGTGACAATTGGAAGCGTTCAATATCCGGCTAAAAACTAAAGAAAACGATAGATGGGAACAACTTGTAACAAAAGATTTAATGGGCAAATTCATCTTTATATGATTAATATTAATATTACTATTATTATCATTATTATTATTATTATTATTATTATTATTACTCTTATTATCATTACTCTTATTATTATTATTGTTTTTTTTTTATTATTATTATTATTATTATTATTATTATTATTACTCTTATTATTATTACTCTTATTATTATTATTATTGTTATTTTCTTATTATTATTATTATTATTATTATTAATATTATTATTATTATTATTACATTTGTTGATGGTAGCTAATCAGTTAGATATACTGTAATGTGTATAAATATTAATTTTAATTAAAATAAGTTTTAAAAAATAATTCATTATTGTGTTTATTTTTATTTTTCCCTTAAATAATAGGTTTATACAACTGAATAGTTATACCAATACACTA
>JAKXYG010000632.1:77500-87500 GCA_025895645.1 Cardicola forsteri
TAAAAAAATTACATTAAGATAAAAATTAATAATAACAACCTATATACTGTTACAATTAATATTTTCAAACAATTATCTGCACATTATTATCTTATGCCATTTTGAATACAGTACTACTTTAATTAGTTATTAGTAGTAAATTATAGTAAAAAATAAAACAATCAATATTTTGGTTTTTTTCAAGTAATTTACGTTTACAACAATTAAGCAATCAACGCTACGCAACATTTATTTATAAACGTTGGTTTTTATTGCTTGAATGCTTTATGGACACACGTTTTTCAACAGGTGAACATTTAGTAATGTCAATGGTCGAAATCAAAACCCTGTTCACTCAATTGTGACTGTCAAAGTCTAACCGTCAACTCGATATCAATTCAATTAAAAGGAAACTAAACTCGACAAATTATTATTGTAGATTGAATACTTTCTATCATCGTGTAATATTTATAAAGAGATAAAAAATTAGGCTTGCTTATGATTGGTTATTACTACATTTTTGAGTGGAGGCTGTCTATCGGTACATCACTCGATGCGAACCTGAGTGGACATGGGTTCGAATCCTATCATCGGTCCACTAAATGCGGACCCACGTTTGGTTTTGTTAAAGTAGTAAAGCTGTCCTTATTTAGAGTCGATAGTACTAGCTAAATATTGATTTTTCCACCTTATATACATTTCCAAGGTCAAACATTCCTCTTTTGATAGAGGAATGCACCACTGTGAATCAAACTTACTCACGGAGGTTGACCAATAGGATTGCTTAAAATTAATTTTTTCCGAAGTAGGTTTAGTCAACTACCGATCGACTTACGCTGTCGCCATTGTCGTATTTATTTGAAATCTTTGTAGACAAGGAATACACCATGTTGGAAATAAACAGACATTGATCAATTTTATAAATTGATATGCTCCCTTTTTGAAAATTCTATTCTATAGTCAACTTCCACTGAATCACAGCCTTGAAAGGTCATTCAGACAGACACAGTCTGAAGTTAGTCAAAACACTTTGAAATTGTGTCAATTTAATTTAGATTGTTTATTTAGGTCAGATTGAAATACAATTTAAAGGGGAGTCGTAAATTATTTCGTTTTCCCATTTCCCTCCCTCTCTCTCTCTCTCACTCGCTCGATCACAATGTTGTTTTTGCTTTTGTCTGCTTTGTTGACAAATGGAGAAATAGATGCGCCGAATAAATTGGTGTCAACAAACGAAATAGATTGAGACTTCGGATTGGAAAATTTACCTTTGTTGCTATGGTAACTGTAGGAAAAACAGTTTGCAAAAATTTTTCCTATTTTTATTTTTGATTATTGGTTGATGACGTGTTATTTAAAAAAATTATTTTTGCATTTTAACAGCATATCAAATAATTGATTGCAATGGTTTTGTCTAAGCCTAACGGTATCTTTGTAACGGCTCTACTGTACGCAAAAACTGACGAAGTAGTTTGGCATATATATATATATATATATATCTTGGGATACATTCTAATTATTCTAAGCGCATGTGTGCATCTATCGAGAAAAATGGCAGCCTATTTATACCGCTATGCACGCAGTCTCTACTGTGTTATTGGCGTTTCGTATACTCCGAAGATGAAACAGTGACTGGAGACGAACCATTTGGCTACAAAAACAAAGTGTTGTGTAGGTCCAATTTTTAAAAACATTTACTCCCGGTTGTTAGAAAGAAAGTTCACCCTTGACAAGTAATGTATTGGTTTGGTATTAAGTATAATCAACCTACCAAGTGGAGAATTACATCTGGTACATTATATAGTGAAACATTTATTTCAGTTATAAAGGATGTTTTTCATTATGAAATGCAGCATAGTTACACCGGCGTTACTACTGTTTTTCGGGTCAATGCTCCATGTCATACGTCCAAAAAGGTAGCGTCATATTTATCTAAGTTCATTTTATTTGCTTTATATTTACATTTAGACAGTAGAGGGGCTAAAATCGAAAAAGCTTTTTTTTACTCAATTATCACCTAACAGCCTGGACATAAATGTTAATGAAAACTTTTTCAGTATGCTAAAACGCAACATCAATAAGCATAATGAAATTGAGGATTTATGTAAACGCATTCGGTTTGTTGTTTCGGGGTGGTTTGGCGGTACAGCGCTCGAATTTGGACCTCGGTGGGCATCGGGATTTGAATCCCACCACCGACATTAAAATGCAAGCCCACGTTCGACTTCGCTAAAATGTCCACTGCTGAAAGATGTTTCTTGTAAAACATTCAAAGTAATAAACAGCAAAAAATGAGATGAAATAAGAATATATCAACACTCTCATCGACAGCATTCCAAAACGCCTGAATCAGGTTGTTCAAAAGAAAGGCGATCACATGAATTATTGAAAATTTTGAACTTTGTAATGTCTTTAATCATTTGGTAAATGAAAAATTGCACGTGATCTGTTTGTTATTAATACTTGACGTTATAATTATTTTTCTTTATTTTCGATTTTGCACCAGTTGATATTTTATACAATTTCTTATTAGTTACAATATATACATAATTTTTGTTTTTTTAATTATTTTATATTATTGCATATTTTATAATTGAAGTGACGTTTCTCTTGTACGTTATGTAGTTGCTAGAAATGTTTTAGTTAAATGATCACTTTTTGTGGTAATTGTTGTGATGACTGTAGGTACTTAAATGTATCTAGTCCAGGATGCACCATGCAGAGGAGTATTACAGCCAGGAATATTCCCAATACAAAAAAATGCATTTTGATGTTGGATAAACTGCTAAAATTTATGTAAACTGGAAAATTTCATGTGTTGGCTCCAAAATCGTTTTTCCACTATAAGGGTTCTAGAGCAGCCATCAAAAGGCTTCACGTTTGAGTTCTTGCACACTTTGCTACAATTTCCTATGTCATCCCAATACATGTAATAGCAAAATCTTGAATATTAGCTAAAAAGTACTTTTAAAATAAAATGCCTTATTCATCTATCTACGAAAGACAAATATTACGTGTTCAACACGTGTTAATGGTTTTTTTCTTCCAACTACAAGTTCTTTTCTTTATAAGAAAATAATACTCCATGTAGTCAGAAGTATACAAACGTAATTATACATTTTTCCTTCCAACTTGTCTGTTATCTTTTCAGGTTTAAAACAAGACAGATTGGTATTTCCTGTTTTCAAAAAAAAAATTTGAATTTGAATTTAATGAGTTCTAACCAGATTGTATTTTTAATATTGAAAAAATATATTTGATTGCTGTTCACAAAAATGTCTTTCAAATTTCATGTTATAGACAAGTTGTACATTTATTTGCTAGTTATTGATTATTGTAAAAAAACATTAACAGAAGTTTTTGTGATTGACAAGTTTGAAATTGTATATTTATTGTGGATTATAACTCCGCCTAGTTTGGACCAGAAATGATTCAATCTAGCCAGTCTCAAGGCTGGATAAAGGAGGAGGGTTTGAGCGCGCAAGGTTAGCAACCTGGCCTCTGTAAAAAATTTATACTGCTACAGAAACAATGCAAGAGGACGCCATTCCGGCAAACAACGGCAAAAAAGTAATCGCACATATCCGGATGACAAAGTTACACAGATGACAGAGTTGAACGATAGCTAAAAGAAAGCTCAATCTTCGATTGCGCAAAATCTTTAATGCTAACGAGACTTTGTTATTGTTGTTGTTGTTTTGCTGTAATTGTTGTCTTATTGCCCCATGCTTATATTTAAAGCAAAAGGGTTTTGTATAATATTAATAATAATAATATATTGTGGACTTTGTATTTTGAGGTTACAAATTAAAATATTTAAATATGCACGCCTTTTTGATAGCTGATATACACATCACTCCACCGGTTGCGGCCTAGAATGCAGCTAGATGCATGGCTGTATAGTCATGAATTTGTGTTTTGGAAGTTAATGTGCCATTTGGTTTGCAACTTTGCTAACTGTCCACTTGCTGAAAAATGCCCAACCAATAAAAAAAAGAAATATTTAACAATTTTCTATTTTTATATCATTTTTATTTTGCCTCAACGTTCTACACGAATTAGTCTTTTTATACGTAACATTTATTGTCAGCGTTCTGATCAATGTATATTTAAAAAATTTTTATTGTTAAGCTTAAAAATAGTAGTCAACCTATAATCATACAACTTAATGTATTTTTAATAATAATAATAATAATAATAATAATAATAATAATAATAATAATAATAATAATAATAATAATAATAAGTGATACATTGATTGCCTAGGGTGTGTCTCACAATATAGGTTTATTTTAGCTGTTTTTTTTTAAACAAAAAACTGGAGCCAAAAGTTTTTTATTACGTCAGTTACACAACAACATAACAACTATTATTGTAAGTAGTGTTCATACAAAGTATATATAATTATTGATTTTTTGTTCGAATAAACATTTAAATAATTTGTCAGTTGTATAATTATTTTAAATGTAATTGAATAAGCATACTGATCTATGTAATAGGTAAGTAGCTTCAAGTTTGTTAATAATAATAATAATATTATTATTATTGTAATTAATATTATTATCATCATTGTTACTATAATAATAATAATAATAATAATAATAATAATAATAATAATAATAATAATAATAATAATAATAATAATAATAATAATAATAATAATAATAATAATAATAATAATAATAATAATAATAATAATAATAATAATAATAATAATAATAATAATAATAATAATAATAATAATAATAATAATAATAATAATAATAATAATAATAATAATAATAATAATAATATAATAATAATAATAATAATAATAATAATAATTATTATAATAATAATAATAATAATAATTATTATTATTATTATTGTAATAATAATAGTAATTATTATTAATATTATTACAAAACCCCTTTTGCTTTAAACAAATAAGCATGGGGCAATGAGATAACAATTACAGCAAAAAATAACATCAAAGTCTCGTAATTCAAAGAGAACATGAGACAACAAAATGTTTCCATGTATTTGAACATTCTGCTAAACGTTTTGCTTGATCCCATAAAACATTCATTTCAATTAAATCTTCCCGAATAGTTTTTAGCCAAGTTTTCTGTGGTCTGCCAACCTTTCTTTTACCATTTACAATTGTCCATTCCAAAACCGTTCTTGCTGGTTTTTCGGGCGGTAAACGTAGAATTTGATTAAGTAATTTTCTTTGTCTAATTGTAATGATGTCATGGAGTGAACGAGAATCAGTTCTTCTCATGATCTCATTATTTGAAATGTGATTGCGCCAGGTAATCTTTAAAATACTTCTAAGACACCGGCGATGAAAAACATCTACCATCTTATCAATCTTGTCCGTACGTTTCCACGTTTCACTCCCATATATTGCCGTAGGAATGATTATTGATGCGTACAAACGAAGTTTTGTTTTTAGGCGAATGGAAGAACATGACCATATTGATTTCAGTCTATGGAAGACCGACATTGCCTTTCCAAGTTTGGCTTTAACATCAATTTCGGTTTTTCCGTCTTTACCAATGATGCCTCTCAGATGTATAAAGGAATCAACAGTATCAATATTTTGCCCATTAATTTTGATGGGCAAATCATTGTTTGACTTAGTGCACAACACTTTTGTTTTTGAACAATTAATTCGTAAGCCAATACGAGAACTGATATCACTGAGTCGTGTTGTCATATTTTGCATCATTTCTGGAGTTTCACTGAGTAGACCAATATCATCTGCAAAATCCAAATCTGTTAATCTGCCTTGGTTCCATTTGATACCATAAGATAAATCATTCATGGATTGAGTTATAATAAAATTAATTACCAGAAGAAACAAAAATGGTGACAAAATACATCTTTGACGTACTCCTGTGACAATTTCGAACATAGCAGTATGACCACTTTTTGTTCGAACACAGCAACTTGAATTTTGGTATATCTAACGCATAATATTCACACTTCAAAGGTATTCCGTAAAACTAAACAATTTTCTACAAAGATTCTCCATAAACACTGTCAAAAGCTTTCATAAAATTATTAAAATTGATTGTAAGTGATTGCTGAACTTCTTGACTTTGCTCAATAATGTTACGAAGGGTGAGTATTTGTTCAATACAGCTTCTTCCTTTCCGAAAACCTGCTTGTTGTTCTCGAAGGTGTTTATCTACCGCATTACTTAAACGATTTAAAATAACTTTGCAAAACACCTTACCAGAAGCAGACAATAAGGTTATTCCACACCAATTATTGCAATCATTCAGACTTCAGAGTAACAATTACTCCTTGCCGCCAATGATTTGGAACTTGTTCATTATGCCATATAACATTAAATAAGTGGGCAAGCTCACTTGCTATAACATCACCTCCATGTTTGAGCATCTCTGCAGCTATCTCGTCAAGTCCTCCTGCCTTATTGTTTTTTAACCTTTGAATTGCATAAATCACTTCAGTTACAGAAACGTCATCAATGCATATTTCCGGATTTTGAGTTACATTCATATCATTATCATTATCGAAATCTATGAAAGTATTTGGCGTGGGCTGATTAAGTACTTCTTTAAAATGTTCTACCCATCTAGATGATTGCTCATCATTTGTTAGAAGTAAACGACCATCTTTTTCTTTGAATAGAATATCGGTGTCCTTTCTAACTCCCGACAGTTGTTTTACAATTTTATACAGAGTTTTGGAATCATTTTTTGCTGCTGCTTTATCTGCTTCTCTGCATCTGCTTGCTAACCAATTATTCTTATCTTTGCGGCAGCTTTTTTTAACCTATTTATCTAAATTTCTATATTTATCATTAAATATTTTCCAAATAACAGGATTGTTAGATTGATCTCTCTCTAATTTTGTTTTCTTTCTGAGATCAATTAAATTCAAAAAGACTGATGAAATCCATTGTTTCTTTGTAAAGCGATATCTTTTACCTAGTACATTTGCTGCACAGTCTGTAATTGTTTTATAAAACAATTTCCATTAATTATCAGATTTTTCGGATTTTGAAATGTATTTTTTAAGGAATTGTAAAATTGATTTGAGATATTTGACTGTTTAAGCTTTTCACACGAAAATGGAAGTAATTTTTTTGTGGTTTCTATTGTTTTTAATTTTAAACGAAATTTTCCAGCAACAAGATTGTGATCAGAACCAACATCTGCACCGCAATATGCACGTGCATCTTGCAATGAAGATTGCCATTTTGTGCTAATACAAACGTAGTCAATCTCGTTTGTTGTTTTTCCGTCTGGAGAAACCCACGTTGTCTTGTGTATATTTTTGTAAGCGAAAAAAGTGTTGCCAACACTCATTCCACAATGACTGTTTAGCGTCAACAACCTATAACCATTATCATTTATGCTATCAGCATAGCCATGTAGTCCAACATTTGAGAAGTACCCAGATCTGTCTTTGTTCAATTTCGCATTGAAATCACTGATCAAAATTTTGATGTCTCTTCTTGGCACATCATCTAATAAACTTTGTAATTGATCATAAAAAATATCTTTTTGGTTCTCCTCAGTAGCCTCAGTAGGGGCATAAACTTGTACAATTGTTACTTTTGAAAATCTGGTGTTAAATCTAGCTGAAATGATACGGTCGTTCACAGGTTTCTATCCAATTATGGCCTTAGCAGCATTTTTACTCAACATAATACCAACTCCATAAATATGATGTTCTTCATGTCCAGAATACAAAATTGATGTATCTCCACTCTTGAAATGACCTTGGCCTTTCCATCGCATTTCGCTAATACCCAAAATATCCAAGTTGTACTTTTTCATTTCTCGAAGGACTTGTTCTAACTGTCCAGTACGAAAAAGTGTGCGCACATTCCATGTCCCAACACTGGTTAAGGTTTTGGCATTAAAGATTCTGCAAATCGAAGATTGAGCTTCCTTTCGGCTTTCATTCAACCCTGTCATTTGTGTAACTCTGTCATCTAGATACGTGCAATCACTTCTTTGCCGCTGTTTGCCGGAATGGCGTCCTCTTATTGTTTCTGTAGCAGTATAAATTTTTTACAGAGGCCAGGTTGCTAACTTTGCGCTCGAACCCTCCTCCTTTATCTAGGCTTGGAACTGGTTAGATTGAATTATTTCTGATCCAAACTAGGCGGAGGTATAATAATAATAATTATTATTATTGTAGCTATTATTATTATTAGCATTATTACTTTTATTATTATTATTATTATCATTATTATTGTTATAATAATAATAATAATAATAATAATAATAATAATAATTATTATTATTATTATTACGAATACAGAAATAAATTATATTTTTGATAAATAGAACAGAAAAGTTGATAAATGCAACAATGAGTCATTAGCCAATGCTAATATAAACAAATGCAATTTTAACATAAACAAATATAAAATTAATTTTTTTAAAATAAATTAATATAAACGATAATTTATTATTGTCATTATTACTATTATTATTATTATTATTAATAATAATATTATGAAGTTTATGATTTATTAAAATATCTGATCAGCAGTAGGTCAATAATGAATAATTCAAAGTAAATTTGACACTGTCGACAAATGCAATAGTAGTTTGTAACGATAATTCTTTTGTTCAACCTTGTACCCACTTAACGCCGTCTAGAGGAGATCAGAAACGAACCATTTTAGTCGTTTCTCAACATGGGTAGAGATTTAGATAAATTTATGACAACCTGGCCTTCGTAAAAAATGGACATTACCACAGAAACGAGAAAAGGATGCCATTCCAGCAAATAACAGCAAAGTAAAAACTGAAAAAAGTTCCGGTTTTAACTATGAGACACAGAAAATTGTCTGACCATATTGTACTACTATATATCCAATTGTCAAAAATATGTTTTCTATTCAATAAAAAGTAATAGACTGGATAATCTAGCTGTTCGATTCGGACACGAAGTTGATTTCCACTACCGGGTTCTCAATTAGAGCTTTGCCGACAATCATATTTCTTGTAAAACATGAAAAGTAGTACCAATAAACAAGTAATTAGAAGCATTTTATACACCCTGTATAAAAGATACAATATGCCGGGGTGGTCTAGCGGTACAGCGCTCGAATTCGGACCTTGGTGGCCATCGGGGTTCGAATCCCACCACCGGCCCACTACAATGCGGGCCTACGTTCGGCTTGGCTAAACAATGTCGACTGCCGAAAGATGCGCGTTTCCCGCAAAACATTCAAAGTAGGAAACATAAAAAAATAAAATTTTCCCTATGTGGTTAACTAAAAAAAATGTATACTACATACAGTTGCAGTTAAAATGGGACCGAGGATGGAAACGTCTATAACCAATAAATATGTCCATAAGTAGCAGAACAAAGATAGCACTTTTCTACTTGAAAAGATTTATTCCATACAATGTTATTCTTGCAATGGATTATTATCACATAGATTACTTTTGAGATATATGACTTTTAAAAGCTGCTTAATCCAACGATAATAAAAATAGTATTACTAATAGTAATATTAATAACAATAACAGCAATAACAATAATAGTAATGATAACATTAATATTAAAACTACTACCACTACTACTAATAATAATAATAGTAATAATAATAATAATATTAACAATTATTATAATAACAATAATAATAATGATAGTAATAATAATATTAATAATAATTGTATTAAGGGTAATGATAATAATGTAATAATAATAACAATAATAGTGATAATAGTAATTATAATAATAGCAATAGCAATAATAATCATAATCACAATATCGTTCCTTTCTCTTTACTAACTAACTAAATCAATCCTAGTTATTAATATAATAAGAAATTTAATTATTTTTTTTACATTTATTAAATTTATTAATGAGAAACTTCAGTTTATATTTGTATATATATATATATATATATATGTATGTCTGTGGCTATTAAATTAATATTTTTAATTAATTTTTTTTGAAAAAAAACAATTAAAAATAATTAAATTTTGAATATATGTAGTTATATTTATTTTGTGTAATTGAATTTTGTGAGAGAGAG
>JAKXYG010000632.1:95000-107444 GCA_025895645.1 Cardicola forsteri
AAGTATAATTGTAAATATTGCATAGCACAAATAACTGCATTATCTACTTGGTAATTGTGCTCAATATTACTTTAAACGAAGTATCCAAACCAAAATAATAATAATAATAATAGTAATAATGACTACTTTTTTATTATAATGTCAAACGCTTTTGTTTTAAAAATAAGCATGGAGCAATAAGACAACAATTACAGCAAAACAACAACAACAACAAAGTCTCGTTAGCATTGAAGATTCTGCAAATCGAAAATTGAGCCTCCTTTCGGCTTTCACTCATCCCTATCATCCAGATACGTGCGATCACTTCTTTGCCGGAATGGTGTCCTCTTGATTGTTTCCGTAACAGTATGAATTTTTTACAGAGGTCAGGTTGCCAACCTTGCGCGCTCAAACCCTCCTCCTTTTTGCAGGTTTGGGACTGGCTAGATTGAATCATTTCTAATCCAAACTAGGCGGAGTTACTCTAGCCTATAATAACTCGATTAACTACTATGTAATTGTGCTAAATGTTACTTTAAACAAAATATCCAAGCCAAAAAAAATAGTAATAATAATTACTTTTTTGATTATTACAAGAAACATTGGACAATTTATTTTATTTTCATTTTCGTTGCTGATGTAGTTACCTCTTCGTTATTTTCTACATTTACATGACGTAGCAAACGAATGTAGAAGAATAACAAAATTTTTTGACTGGTAGACGGCATCCTTGTGACGTCGCTACTGTTCGCAAAGATTGACGAGGCCGCCTGATTTTTTGTCAGGGTTATCTCCTTTAGCCCAACGGCTACATATAGTATACGTATACCTTAAAATAACTTTTAAGTATCCTGGGTGTGTGTTTGCACCCCCCTGTTGTAGCGGAAGCCCACTTATACCGCTGTGCTTATACCGCTGTGCACTCGGACCCTGCTGTTATTAGTCTAGATGCCTATAGGCATCTAGTCCAGGATGCACCACGTAGAGGATGAACAGTGAGGAACATCACCATCATTGAAAATTGAAACTTTATAAGCATTGCTCAAATCATCAGTATCATTAGCATCTCTACATTGGACACTGACACTTGTATCTAGTGCCGGCATGTTCAGCAAGGCTCGGATCTAGCGATTTACCAATTCTATCACTCGAAACATACTACTGTTACTACTAATAACAACAATAACAACTTACAATGTAATTAAATAATTCTACATACAAATTGCAAAATTTAACTTAAAACTTCATTGATTGAAATGGCACGTGCACGTACAACGCATGCACGCATATCAAATTGTTAGTTTAATTCTAAACGTAACTGACATGATAATCTTGAATTTTGTTTACAAATACGTTTATGTGCGACTATGCACACAACATTTTATAACTGCATGTGCTCTGTGATCATTTGACTTTAATAACAAAAATCGATAATCGAACTATAATAAACTGCTTAGCAAACATTAATAATTATACCACCTACTATTTTGATAAACAAGTAGTATAAAGATATTTAATAATTTGTGTTGCAAAATGTTTTGGTATTTTTATCAGTTAGTTGAAAAAAAAAACACTTTATCTAAACTTGTATATATATATATATATATATATATATATATATATAACGTTATTATTGATATTTGTTTTCTAAAGTACTTTATTAACTCTAAATCTGATCTTTAAAAATTATTCCTACTTTATCTGAATCATTTTTATAAGCTAAAATATTGTTCAAGTCTTCTAATTTAAAAAGAAAAAAACTACGACATTCAAGCTTAAAAAAAGTTTGTTTGATTATAATTTAAATCTAATTCCTATAATTGAAAAAAAAAATTTCCTCCTATTATTATCCAATTTGATTTGTGCTAGAGTAATAATTGGGTAGAAATCATTTCGAATAAAGGTAAAGAGTACCATACATTACCTAGTTTTCATGATTCGTAACTCTTTTTCGATCTTTAAGCTGTGTCTATGTTTAATGATTGTCAAAATAGCATAGGTAGTTAAAACAAAAAAATAATTAAAACTGGGTAGATTTGAATTTAAATGTCGGTACGGTCTAGCGGTACAGCGCTCGACTCCAATCCCTCCACCAGCCCACTAAATGCGGATCCACATTCGGTTTTGCTAAAATATCCACTGTTGAAATGCATGTTTCCCGTAAAACATTCAAAATAGTGAAAATAAATATTGGTACAAAAGATCAAACTTGGGTTTGAATACTATTGGCGGCACTAGATTTGGACTGTCGTTTGGTTTCGCCCAACAATATTTTCTCCCAAAATAATCAATCGTCAATGTTTGAAAGACAACACGGAACAAAAATGCACCTTATCGCTAGCAAAATGGATAACATGGTACTTGATATACCTTCTTATTTTATCCAAACATTTTAACAAGAAAAAACACTTTGAACAATAAACAATAAACCGATTTATAATTATCATCAATTAAATAATTGTAAAGAAACACGTAGGTCTTGATTAAATTGCAACCAATTAGTTTATATATATATATTCGGCGTTATAAAAGAAAAAAGCGGTTTTCTATATTGGCTAAGTCAAATCAAAACCAAGATTGACATTTGAAATGCGCATAATTAAATGTTAAATGCCAATGCACACACACATTATTATTATTAATATTATTATTATTATTATGTATTTCCAATAATATGGCTGTTTTGTTGATGGCGGGTGGTCGAAATGAAATGTACGTGTTTTCACATTCAAACAAAATTGATTAAAAGAACAGTTTTTGTGGATATTTGGCTTTTGATTGGTTGGATTCAATTGTACAACTTTTTAAAAGTAAATGGCATAGGCTATGCACGTCCGCCTAGGGAAAATCTAAACTAAACCGATCTAGGCAGTCCCAAGTCTGGATAAAGGCGGATGGCTTGAGTACAAAGTTAGCAATCTGGTCCTTGTTGTTATAGAAATGATAAAAGGACGCCATTTTGACAAATATAGGCAACAAAGTGACAATTAATTAATCAAATTTTACATTTACCGTCCGAAAGGCCAACAAGAGCGGTTTTGGAATGAACAACGGACAATGGCAAAATGTCTACTACTGAAATATTTAAAGTAGTAAAAATAAACGAAAAAAAACACATTTGTTTCCCACTTTTTTTTGCCCAAATGATTTTGAGATTAAAAAGGGTTTTTTAACAAAAATCATCATATATAAATAGCACAATGTAAACCTTAATTAACTCCACCATAGCCGGTTCCAACTCATTTTAGAAAAAGAGGAAAGTTTGGACACAGGGTTGGTAACCTGTCTTTTGTAAAAAATTAATATTGCCAAAGAAACAACAAATGAACATCTTTTTATTAAAATACAGCCAAGAATTAAAGGCAGCATGATTGCAATGACGGGACTTGGCAAACTTCGAATCGTATTTTAATTTTTCATATGTACAGTCCTTCAATATCCGCAATATGAACTAATTTTGTTGCTCCATACTTATCAGAGATAAAGGGTTTTGAAATAAATAAAATAAACGTCTAGAAACTTAGCTAATGCATTACGTCAGTCACTTCGTGGCTGCCTCAGTACAAGTTCGAGTCCCGGAACTAAACGCGAATCGGATCAAATCCTCACTTGCCAAATTGGTGGTACACCGTTCGACCTAGATCTGAATATACCACTCTCTCAACAAAAGGGGGAGTGTTATGAAAATGGCGAATCTATGTATGTATATATATATATATACCACTCTCTCAACAATTACTGCACAAAAGTGATTATTTAACTAAAACCTCTCTAGCAACTACATAGCACACAAGAGAAACGTCACTTCGATTATAAAATATACAATACTATATAATAATTTTAAAAAAAACGAGAAAAAAATATATTGTAAGTAAAAAAAATTGTATAAAATATCAACTGGTGAAACATCGAAAATGGAGTAAAATGATCAACATGATTTATAACGACAACTATTAACAAAAATACGGATTACGTGCTATTTTTTCAGTTACCAAATGATTAAAGACATTACAAAGTTCAAAAAATTTAATAATCTATGTGATCGCCTTTTTTTTGAACAACCTGATCCAGGCGTTTTGAAATACTGTCGATGAGAGTGTTGATATATTCTTGTTTCATCTCATATTGAACAACAAACCGAATGCGTTCACATAAATCCCCAATTTCGGTATGTCAAATTGGCGGTACACCGTTCGACTTGGATTCTACTTGCGACCCACTAAATGCAAACCAAACTTCGCTAAAATGCCCACCGCTGAAAAGCATGTTGTCTGTAAAACATTGAAAGTAGTCAAGCTGTAAAGAACACACACACACACATACAACGTCGTTTGGGGATGCTAATGATCCTGAGGATTTGAGTAATGCTTATAAAGTCTCAATTTCCAATGATGGTGATATTCCAGACTGTATCTCCTCCACGTGGTGCATCCTGGACTAGGTGCCCCTAGGCATCTAGACTAATAACAGCAGAGTCTGAGTGCACAGCAATATGACTGGACTTCCGCTACGGCGGGTGGGTGCGAACATACACCCAGAATACTTAAAAGGTATCTAAATGTATATGTATATCATATGTAGCCCTTGGGCTAAGGGAGATAACCCTGACAAAAAATTAGGCGGCCTCATCAATCTTTGCGAACAGTGGCGACGTCACAAGGATGCCGTCAACCAGCCAAGAAACTTTGTTATTCTTCCACGTTTGTCAAGCCATCGAAATCGATCGTTCTACATGTCGTATAAATATGGGAAATAATGAAGAGGTGACCCCACGTCACCAACCAAAATGAATGAATAAAAGTAGTCAAAATAAACAAATGTCTCGGCTTTAAAATGATTACCAATTGTCAATTCAATATGCTAAATGTGTGCTTCAATAACTTGTAACAAATTATTAAAATTGTAATCAAATGTCGGATAAAAACAACATTTAAAAAAAAACACTAGTCTCATCATTGCGTTCAATATTTACGTTTTCTTCTTTTTCAAAATATTTAGCAATAGATACAATAAACTTATTAATCCTTAAGTATTGTTTTTATTAAATTCTTACTTTCAAACATATTAATAAAATCGATAACAATTTGATTGTTTACTTATTTGTTTTGTTTCCCTTGTGTACACATCAACAAACAAACAAACAATAATGATAATTAATTAATTTTTTAAAATTTATATGCTCATTTCATTGATTGAATGCAAAAAAAGATGTAAATGGGATTGGTTAAATGACATAAATTAGAATAAACATTACTTCCCTTGATCAAAGTGAATAACATGACAGATTTACAGCCAAATGGGCGTACAATTGAGTTTGGAAATTGTCCACAAACGTTTGTCTTTTCCTTCAACACCCTTTCGATATTGTTGACAGTGTAAGTCGAACTCATCCCGTTAGTACTTTTGTTTTACGAAGTAAATTGCTTAAATGGACTAATTTCTAGTAAGTGCCGAAGAGGTCTTGCGGTACAGCGCTCGACTTGGGTTCGAATCCCACCACCGACCCACTAAAATGCGGGCCTACGTTCTACTTGGCTAAAATGTCCACTGCTGGAAGATGCGCGCGTTTCCCGTCACAAAATATTCAGCAGCAAAAATTTGGTCCATGAGACACTCACCTCTTCATTATTTTTATATTTAAACAGCTGTTTTCTATAGCTTGATAAACGTAGAAAAATAACGAAGTTACTTGGCCACTGTTCGCAAAGATTGACGAGGTCACCTGAGTTTTTGTCAGAAGTATCTCCCTTAGCCCAAAGGCTACATATGGCATACGTATACCTTTAGATACCTTTTAAGCACCCACCTGCCGTAGCGAAAGCCCAGTTATACCGCTGTGCACTCGGATCCAGCTGTTATTATTTAAATACCTTTTAAGTATCCTAGATGTATGTTTGCAACCACACAACAAAGCGTAAGCCCAGTCATACCGTTTGGCACCTAGTCCAGGACGCACTACGTGGAAGAAGAACGGTTAGGAATATCACCATCACACAGAAATTAGGATTTTATAAGATTTACTCAAATCCTCATTAACATGACTGTCTAGAGTTTTACTATATATGTGCCGGGGTGGTCTAGCGGTACAGCGCTCGAATTCAGACCTCGGTGAACATGGGTTTGAATCTCACCACCGGCACTAAAATGCGAGCCCACGTTTGGCTTCGCTAATTCTCCATTGCTGAAAGATGTTTCTCGTAAAACATTCAAAGTAACAAACATAAATTTAAAAAAAAATCTTTTCCCGTCAAATAATATTTACGCAACAGAAACAAAACAAAAAATACAAATAAACAAAAGTGCACATTGAATAGTGGTTATATAGAAACTTAGCTAGTTAGATATGGAAAAAGTTAACGTAAGTAGATATCACGTGAACGAATGAACGTATTTTACAAAAGTTAATCTACAGGAAATAATCTTATAACTATTACATTTGTTTAAGCACAAAAATATATAACAGATAAAGGAATTTTATAAAAATATTCTTCATGAGGGAGTCTAGTTGACTGTTTCAATGGGTTAAAAGTGCAAATTTTTTCCACCAATACACTCATTTTTTAAAATGAATTCATTGCTTTGAATGTCTTACGAGAAACGCATCTTTCAGCAGTGGACATTTTAGTGAAGCTGAACGTAGGCTCGCATTTTAGTGGGCCGGTGATGGGATTTTAATCCATGCCCATTGAGGTCAAAATCGAGCGTTGTACCACTAGACTACTGTGTTAATGTTTCTTTTCTTACAATCAATACATTTTTCAAAATATTTACAAACCAAAAAACAACACAGTTAATTAATAAATCGCTTAAAATAATAATTGATTTTTTTCAAATAAATTTAAATAAGAAATTAACATACTACTTAAACACTTATAAATAGTTTAAATTCGAGAAGATAAGTTATAGTCCTGAGAAGTAGGTTGCCAGTGGGACATCGGAACATGATAAAATTAGTTAGACAATACAAATCAACATACCGCCACTGCAGCAAAGCCCCGTTCATGGTAACAATGGAATCAATAATCTTTTACTTTAAGTTGTGTTTATGTCACGTACGTTCGTCTAAAACTTTATTGACACTTTTTTAAGAGAAACATCTTTCGGCAGTGGACATTTTCGGCAAGCAGAACATGGGCCCGATGGTAGAGATCGAACTAATGTCTAACGAGTCGAGTGCTGTACTGCCGGACCACCCCGGTAGACAAACAAAAGTGTACAGTGAGGTCTCCTTACTGACCAAAAAGCTGCGCGTTCGAGCGAGCTCAATTAGGAATCGTCGCAATCTTCAACCCACCGAAGTCTAATGGCAAGTCTCCACCCGAGGTCAGGGCATTCGTAATCACTCTGAAACCGGCGCTAGATAATATATATATATATATATATACAATACAACTCCTAAGCTAATTAGTGTAAAAACGTAGTTATTAAAGTAAAACATCTGTAGCAATCATTTAACTCAATAAAAGAACTCAATTTAATCATGATCTATACAATATTAGATAATAGATAAAATACAATTACAATTTTATTAATATCTACTGTTAATATAAAAAATAATTGTATAAAAGTTAAGCTTGTTCAAAATTACAAATCGGGTAAAAATATTAATATAAATTATAACGTCAAATATGAAAAACAGCATAACACATGGAATATTTTCAGTTACCAATAGATTGATTAAATAATAAAGAACAAAGTGTTTAATAATTAATGTGATTGCCTTTTTTCTTAACCACTTGATCAAGGCGGTTTGGAAAGCTGTCGATGAGAGTGTTGATATATTCTTGTTTCATCTCATATTGAACAAGCTGAATACGACCACACAAATCCTTAATTTCAGTAGGCTTATTGATGTTGCGCTTTAGCATACTGAAGAAATTTTCAATAACATTTATGTCCGGACTGTTAGGTGGTAATTGAATAAAAGAATTTTTTTTATTTTAGCCCTTCTAATGTCTAAATGTAAATCTAAAACAAATAAAGTAAACCTAGGTAAAAATGACATTACCTTTTTGGACGTATGACATGGAGCATTGTCCTGGAAAACATTAGTAAGCTCGGTGTGACTGTGTTGCATTTCATTATAAAAAACTTTCTTTATTAATGAAACAAATTTTTGTTAATACAGCCATTTCGAAAATTAACGCAAATAATTACAAAAGTATTAAATCTAAATTAATTTGTTATGTCCAATTGTTTTGTCGTAAAAATAAATATTGAGAATTAAAAGTAATGTCAACTACTTAATAGTTCATTTATATATACTTAGAAATATTTATTTAAAAAGGCTGAGTCGACCAAAATGGCATATTTTAAAAGCTACTTCTATATAAACGTGGATAATAAGTTGAAGTTACATAATTTTAAAAATAATTAGCCTATTATTATTTTGTGTGCTTAATTTCATTAAAAATAAACAATAACTAATCCTTAAAATTGATGTTAAACTCACATTCAAATCTGCCCTGATTGTGATGTTATAGTAATTATCAAAATAAACATTTAATTATTCTGATCAATATAAATAAAAATAATAATAATAAATAATTTTGCTCTCTGATTACATTGTTTGTGAAATGGACATTAGTGATAAAAAACGTTTTCATCTTACTGAAAATGAATATCGTGTCATCAAAGAATTAATAAATGAAGGATTTTCACCAAAAAAATTAGTGAATTTATAGAGTTGACCTTTCAACAATTTATTGAATTATTAATGATCAGAAAATATTTATAGAATTAAAAATTATAGTAAACCTATTTCAGAAACCAAAAGAAATAGTTTAAACAATTTTACTTATTCCACAATAAGAAACAGAGCAATAGAATCTGGTTTAACTCTTCAATCACCAAAGATTAAGCCATTTATTACTAAAAACAAAAAGATGATAGATTAACCTTTTGTAAACAGTGGAGTGAACGACACTTGTGTTATTGGCGTTCCGTACACTTTGCCGATGAAACATTGATTCGGGACAAACCATTTGGCTTTAAAAACAAAGTGTTGTTTGTGGGTTAACTTTTCAACAACATTCACTCCCGGTTGTTAAAAAGTCAATCCTCGACAAGTAATGTGTTCGTTTGGTATTAAGTATAATCAACCTATCAAGTGGAGAATTATATCTGGTACCTTAAATAGTGAAAAATTGTTTCAGTTATGAAGGATGTTTTTCATTATGAAATGCAACACACTAACACGGGGGCTACTACTGTTTTTCAGGACAATGCTCCATGTCATACGTCCAAAAAGGTAACGTCATATTTATCTAAGTTCACTATATTAGCTTTATATTTACATTTAGACAGTAGAGGGGTTAAAATCGAAAAAGCTATCTTTCACTCAAATGACACCTAACAGCGCGGATATCAATGTTATTAAAAAATTTTTCAGTATGCTAAAACGCAACATCAATAAGCATACTGAAATTGATGATTTATGTGAACGCATTCGGTTTGTTGTTCAATATGAGATGAAACAAGAATATATCAACACTCTCATCGACAGCATTCCAAAACGCCTGGATCAGGTTGTTCAAAAGAAAGGTAATCACATAAATTATTGAATTTTTTGAACTTTCCAATGTCTTTAATCATTTGGTAACTAAAAAAAATGGCATGTAATCCGTATTTTTGTTAATAGTTGTCGTTATAAATCATGTTAATCATTTTACTCCATTTTCGATTTTGCACCAGTTGATATTTTATATAATTTTTTATTACTTACAATATATATATGTATATATATTAATGATTATATAGTATTGTATATTTTATAATTGAAGTGACGTTTCTCTTGTATGCTATGTAGTTGCTAGAGAACTTTTAGTTAAATAATAACTTTTTTGCAGTAATTGTTGTGAGAGTTGTATATATATATATATACATACATAGATTCGCCATTTCCATAACACTCCCCCTTTTTCAACATACACACTTGCGACCAGCTATAACAGTTGTATTCTAACCATAAAAGTAAATTATTCTCATAAATGGACAAATTTTCAACATGCTACAATTTCAGAATCAAAAATGTACTCTATTGGCAGTTAAAGTGCCCAAACAAAATTTGAATTTTGACTATTTTGAATATTTTACAATAAACGTGTCCTTCAACAGTGTGGACAATTGAGTGAAACTGAACGTATTTGGTGCCATTGATCGGGATCATGCACTGTACCACTAGACCATCCCAACTGCTTTTTCAAGCATCAAGCAGTGAACTCATCCAAACATCAAATTACCAAGAGTTTGTATAGAATCAACTGCACCACTACAGTTGATCCTATCGACAACTTTGGAACTGTTTGAGTCTAGTCGGAAACTACAATAGATTGGAGAACGTCTTCTCACCACCAAACCATCACACTTTTGAATGCAAAATTCACCCAGCTGTGATAAAACAACTAGATACAACCAATCAAACCTATTTCTCTTTAACAAATAAACTAAAGTACAATTCGCTTTGTATAATAATAATAATATTAAGTCAATGTTGCAAAATCTTTTTTACAATTCAGCTGTTTTACAAGCGCGCACACAAACACAAGTCATTTGTCATATATAGTACAAAAAGAAAAGTGGGAAGAATATGATAAAGTAGATATTATTCTTGCATTCATTTAATAAATGAGATTTCTTCGTATGCCAAAAAACTTGGGATGGCGACAGGCGGGCTGGGGGGGCGGCGGGTTAAATATGTGGAGAAGGAAACTGAGCAATCAAATTAAAAAAAAAGTTCAGTCCATGCGTTCTTCAGGATGTTCCTCGGCCAGTGGCGTCTGTGTAGACATCGCTGTTGGAGAAGTCGGTCTTTCTTCTTCACCCAATGGCGTTACAGTACCTGCTGCTACAGGACTTCGATTGGGCCTTCGGAGATGATACCGATGACAATGATGTCGGTGCGAACGTCTACAGCGATGTCTGTGTCGAGCATCCCAATGGCGCGGAAGTGTAGTCAAACTGCTCGTCGACGCAGTCGTTGCGGACAGCGACGAACTGGGATCCGCCGACGCTTTAATTTTGTTCAGAAATTCGTCCATGGTAATGTTGCGTACATTGGGATCGATTGTTGTTAGGGGCAAATGGTGTTGCTGCTGATGATAATGACCTTGGGCACTTGTACTCAAACCTATCGATTGGCCGCCTTTCACCAGTGATTGAATTGAATTGACGTTGGATATATTGGTATACAATCGTTGCCATGCATGAAACAGCGTATTGATAAATACGGGCTTCCCGTCTGTATTCGTACGCAGCATCAACCAATTCCACGTATTACGCAACACTTGGTCCGAATCGAGTTCCTGCAAAAAGGGCAACAAAATTTGACAAAAGCCCGCTTCCCAATCGCGATGGTGCGGAGCGCCACGAGACTTGTCGGCGAGCGTTGGCACTTTGATTATTGGCATTGCGTCCGTTTGGAGTGAATCGTCGACGTCAATCAAGCATTCCTGATCCGAACACGCCAAAGGAGCCAGATTCGTAGTCGAAGTCGAAGGACCGCCCGACAGCAAATCTCTTTCTCCCTCATCCTCGGCATCGTCATCGTCGGTGTAACTCGCCGACGACAATCCACAAATGTTGGCTATTGCCGACTCGGACTGGACAAGTTCGGAATTTTCACTCAACTCTTCGCCTTCGGCACACGATGACGATGATGAGGACGAGGACGAAGACGTCGTTGTGCTCGAATTCGAACTGTGCGACGCATCTGCACGATCTGCGTCAGCGGCCGACAACGTCTCGACTACTTCGGGACTGTCGGGCGAAGGCTGCCACAATCGATAATAGCGCCTGCGGCGAAGTGTATGCAGATCCGACGATTGGTCACTTGGACGTTCGTCAGTCGATTGAACTGGAGGTCGCAGAAGAGAAGGCGAATCTTCGACCGAAAAAGGGGGCACTTCGAGGGGGCAGCCATGTTGAATCACCGTGTCTTCTTCTTCTTCTTCTTCTCCATCATCTTCTTGCTCCGCCTCATTTTCTACTTCCTGTTCTACATCATCGTCTTCTTCTTCCTCTTCGGCTTCTTCGAGTGCGCTCTGGGCCATGCACGTTGACGCTTCACGTCTCCCGAGTACCGTCGGTGCGAGCGAGGAGGTGGACAAAACGAGGTCGGGTTTGGAGCGACGATGCCTCGATTCTGGACGATACGAAGGGACTTTCAAGTGACGGTGGTGCGAAAGAAGAAAGGGCTTGTGACGACCGCCGAAAGCACTCAGCAAACCACATGAGTCTGTTTAAGAAACGAATTGCAACACATTTGATGGTATATTATTATTGTTATTCTTGTTGTTGCTATTATTATTATTATTATTATTATTATGATTACTAGTATTATTATTATTTCAAAAAAAATTATTATTATTATTACCATTATTATTACTAATACAATTATTATTATTACTAATACTATTATTATTATTACTATTATTATTGTTATTATTGCTATTACTATTATTATTA